>CABHPQ010168094.1:0-14936 GCA_902168405.1 Peromyscus aztecus | reverse complement strand
GTGTGTGTGTGTGTGTGTGTGTGTGTGTGTGTGTGTGTGTGTGTGAGACTCCAGACTTCCGGGGGCAGCAGGAAGAGGGCTGGGACTAGGAGGCAGCCTAGCCATGCTGAGATGGCCAGAGTTACCCTTTGGCAGCAGTGCCAGGCCTGGACCCCAGCAGCCTTGCTGGTGTGAAAGTCACACACACTCACATACACACACACACACACACACACACACACACACACACACACACACACCATCTGGGTGAGTCTGCTGGAGCGGGTCTGTGCTGGCCCTTGAGGTGAGAGGGAGCTGCTGAGATAAGAGTCTGGAGTGGATGTCCTTGAGGGGCTTCAATTGGCCAGTGTCCTCTCCTGCCTCCATCTTGGCTTCCTCCTCACCCTGAGAACACTGGGGCTCTTGGGCTGGAGGCTCTCTGCTGTCACCCCCTTCCCAAGTGTTTTCACTGACCTGATCACCTGACCTCAGCCTCAGCTTAAATGTTACCTTTTCGGGAGGTTCCCCGACAGTACCCCACCCCTCCTCATGCTTGTAGAAGTCTGCCTAGGGCTGGAGAGATGGCTCAGAGGTTAAGAGCACTGACTGCTCTTTCAGAGGTCCTGAGTTCAATTCCCAGCAACCACATGGTGGCTCACAACCATCTGTAATGAGATCTGGTGCCTTCTTCTGGCCTGTAGTCATACATGCTGTATACATAATAAATAAATAAATCTTTAAAAAAAAAAAAAGAAGTCTGCCTAGTCTGCTGTAAGTCTGCTCCTTGACTCTTCTAGGCTCCCAGGAGCGGACTCTGTTTCCTAGGCTGCTGTGTATCTACCGCGGGAACAACACCCTGAACACTTGCTCACGGTACAAATAGTTGTAGCTTAGGAAGCTGGGGTCCCATCTGTCCCTGCCCCTGGGTCTCAGCCTCCCAACAGGAGCTTCAGGAGATTGCAGCAGGATGTCCACAGGAGGCGTGATTACAAGTGACACTCAGATGACGCAGGATTCCACTCCCAGCCTTGCTCCGGTTTTGAGTATTATAATTTCTGCTTCCCAGCTGGAGACCACTGCAATGTCTCTAAATAATTTATCTAAGCCCCATCACCTAGAAGGTGGCCAGAATCAGAACAGCAGTCTCCTTCACGTTACAGTAGTCTGGTTTTAAGAGTTTTCTTCCTGTTGAATCTTAACCCGGCAGTGCCTCTCTGACTTGGGAGTTCCTTTTCTGGCTTCCATTACCCTCAGCATTATATCTTCCAGCATTTGCCCCCAACAGCAAACAAGAAGCATTTGACCTTTTGTGCCTGAAAGTGAGGTGTCCTCCAGGCCACAGTGCCTGCCTGTAGTCTCCCCTCCTTGAGAAACTGTCACCAACACCAACTCTGCCTTCCTGTTCCAGCCCCTGCCCTTGCCAGCCTTTAGGTAGTGCCAGAAGGCAGCTCCAGGTTAACCGTGGTATTCTGTGTGTTCCCTGCTGTCTTTCAGTCCCACTTAGAGCAGGAACAGGGAGGATTTGTGAAGATGTGAGTTCTTTGGCTTTACATGGGTTCCCATTGTTTCTTTTTTTTCTTTCTTTTTTTCTTTTTTTTGTTTTTTTCGAGACAGGGTTTCTCTGTGTAGCTTTGCGCCTTTCCTGGAGCTCACTTGGTAGTCCAGGCTGGCCTCGAACTCACAGAGATCTGCCTGCCTCTGCCTCCCGAGTGCTGGGATTAAAGGCGTGCGCCACCACCGCCCGGCCCCATTCTTTCTTTGAGAGTGAATCCCCGCCCCTGTGCACCTGTGCCCAGGATCTGATGGAAAGCCACCTGTCTGGGCATAAGAGGTAGTTCAGAGTCTCCCATGGGGAGCCTCCGGGATCTGTGAACGTCTTTGATGGGCCAGACAGACATCCCTGGTGTCGGGAGGCAACTGCAGTCATTCCTCATATTATCCACATGTGCCTCACGATTCTGGAAATAGTCTTGGTTTCTGGGATGCACCGTGATTACACCAAGTTTAGTGATGTCACAACAGGGGATGGATGGATTTACATCCTGAGCATTTTTTTTCTGAAGTTTTCTAGTTGGTAGGACTGCAGCCTTCTTAGTACAGGGCAGCAGGGGTGGGGGGGGTGTAGCTCTGTCTCCACCCTACCTGGTTACAGCAGGGGCTTGTCTTCTCTGGTTGATTGGAGCAGAGTTGATGCCTTTAGCTTTGCAACCACTCTCAACAGAGCTGCCGCCACCACAGAGTGCTTTCCTCCTCCCCGCTCCGCTCTCTTCTGCCCCTCCCCTCCCCCTTCTTTCCTTTCTTGTCATCCTCTTTCTCCTCTTTTTCCTTAAATTGATTTTTTTTTATCTGTGTAGATGTCTTGCCTGTGCAACTGTTTGTGAACCACGTGCATACCTGGTGCCCACAGAGGCCAGAAGAGGGTGTCAGATCCCCTGGAACTGGAGTTACAGATGGTTGTGAGCTGTCGTGTGGGTGTTGGGAATCAATTCCTGGTCTTCCTCTGGAAGAACGGCCAGTGGTCTTAACCACTGAGCCATCTCCCCAGCCCCTCTTTATCCTCTTCCTCCCCTTTCCCCCCTTTTCTCTTCTCCTCCTCATCTGCTCTCCTCTCTTTTGGATACAGGGTCTTGTGTGGCCTTGAACTTGTCATGTAGCTAAGAACAATCTTGAACTCCATTTTCACCCTTCCAAGTGCTGAGATGTCAGGAGTGGGTCGTCATGCTCAGTCCCATGCTATATGGGTTTTACTTGATGTATTTAGGGCTCCCCATGCATCTGTTTCAGAGAGTAATGAATATTTCAAACATGGTTTGCTGAAGATGCCACACACTTTCGTTTCTGGAGACAGAAAAAATAAACCTCGAACTGAGTTGGGAGCCGCCTCCTTTCACCCTTCTTGGAGCTCTGCTTGTCAAGACAACATGCTGTCTGCTCCAGGGCCTGTGCTTCTGTATCCTGTCTCTATCTCCTCTGCAAACACTTTTCATTCACTCTGAGTCCTTTTTGGTCCATGTGGCAGTCACCTTACTCCATTGTCTGGGTGACAGTCGTCATGGTGTCTATTCTCATTGCCTAGCTCTGTTCTGTTTTTTAACTGAATTCACACATGCACACATTTATTTAGTGTTGCGTCTTCACACCTGTTCTCCCCTAACTGTTGGAGGCTCTTTGTGGGGTCGGTTTTGTACAAAATATCTATTTTATTATTTATTTATTCATTTTGTAGGGGCAAGAGGCAATCTTTGGCTCTCCTGCCATTGTACTATTTAAAATCCATGTGCCTGTTCCTCAAGATTAGCTCACAATGGCTGCAGGGACTTGTTTGAATGTGAAATGTCACATGAGAGTACTGTCAACAGATGGCTAGCTTTTTAGAGTGCCAGAATGCAGACTAGTAGAAGAGAAAAGTCATCAGTAGTCTTCCCTAGTTGTGGACATTGGATATTATACTAGCAACTTGCCAGGCAAGAGGAGCCCACTGGTATAATAGTGGCATGACTGTTATGGGGATGACCAGCCACTTTCTGATTGGATCTGAGCCTGGCTCCCCTGGAGGGGGAATTCATGTACTATAAACCTAGTCAAGAGCCATGACTGGGAAGGGCAGAAGCCCTGGTGGGACCCTACTACTGCTGCTTAGCTAATGAATATGCTGAGTGCCTCAAATGGCCTTCTAAGTATTTGTGATTATACCCACAATTCAGTGCTGCTCACAGCTTTGGTCAGAGGAGTTTCTGGGCCAAAGCAGTCAGTAAGAGATTGTCATGTGCTCATCTTTAAATGGGACCTCGATGTCATCCACTCCAAGAGACAGGAACATCATTTAAGATGGAGAGAAAGACTAGGAGAGTCAGAGGATGGGGGAGGAGTGCTGTGAAATGCTGTCCCCTAGATAGGGTATGTCTGTTACATGTAGGAACTTACAGCAGCTGTGGTCATCTGCACAAGACTGGGCCCATCACATTCTATCGTGAATGTGGGAGGGGCTTACGAAGCTCCACTCTCCCTGAGGAGCTACTGATATTTCATGTGGCTGGAGGAGAAGGAACCAGTTTCTTCAGTGGTGGTGTCACAGGTAAATTGCCCATAACCCTTCACCCATGGTCATGTAAGCACCCTAGTCAAATTCATCAGTTCACCCTGCAGGAAGAAGGGGGCTGTTGGAGAAAAGGAAGGGGTCAGCAACAGTGGGAGAGGACAAGAAAGGGCACTGGGATGAATATGACCAATATGCATTGTATATGTGTATGAAAATGTCACAAGAGCCATTATTATGTATGATGCATGCTAATAATAAAAAGCAAACTCCACTCTGCATTCACAAAACAAAGCAGGCTGGGCATGGTGGTGCACACATTTAACCCCAGCATTTGGGAGCAGAGACAAGTGGCTCTCTGAGTTCGAGGACAGCCTGGTGAGTTCCATAGTGAGTTCCAGGCCAGCCAGGGCTCAGTAGTGAGACATCCTCCTCCCACTCCAAAGGAAAAAGAAAACAAAGACCATGTCTTGAAGACTTGCACACTTTCTAACAGAGCCAATGGAGGAAAGTAAGGAAAGAACAACCTGAGTGGTAAAATAATGTTTTATTCCATGGATGACAAATGCTACCATGCCACATCCCCGCGGCCCTCTGACCTGTTCTTGCAGCCAGAGTTGGCTCCCCCTTTCAGACCTCCTGGGCTTTGCTGCCAGCCAAGCCTGTTGAAGTAGTGAAAGCATGTTCTGTCTGTCAGCATGAGGTCCCTTCTCACCAATGGTGATGCATCACCTATGGAAAACTCCAGGATGCAACTCTTCCAACAGACCTAACAAGAACCAATGCTCCAAGCTCATGTGGACGGAACCAAAGCCCCCAAACATTAAAAAAAAAAAAAAATCAACATGGACACATCTCTGAGGACAAGGTTTTAGGACACCCCAGCAGGAGTGGAAACTGGGGTGATTAGTACCGACATACAGGTTGTCAACAGTCCTGAAAGGAAATGATGGCAATTGCTATATTTCAAACGAGCACTTCTGGAGAGGCCAGATCAGCCAGAGGTGTCTGCATGCAAGCTCAACACAAGGTTAGCGCCGTGGAGGGGGAGGGGACTGCACAAGGCCAGACACACGTTTCTTGCTTTATATACAATGAAATGAAATATACACGGGAGACAGTGGCCACACATCTGGTCAGTGTGTATCTTACAAGGCTGCTGAGATGGGGTGGGGCTCCCCGACAGCACTGTCAGCAGGAGGGAGGAGCCAGCCTGGGGGCTGGTGATGACCTAAGAGTGGAACCAGTGTTCTGTCTTGTGATTTTTAACCAAATGTCGTCACCTGAAAAGACCGGACGACTGATCAGGGGGGGTGGGGGGGAGGGAAGAGGAGTAGTTTTAAGGACACATGTGATGGATGGTGGATCCACAGGCAAGTCCTAGCGCCGCTCGGGGGAAAGAAGGTTTCATTGATGAACTTTTAGGGAGGGCTGCTGGGTGCTCTGTGTCCTTGGTGTCTGCAAAACCTCCACCAAGTCTAACAGAGACAGCAGGTGTTCCAGAACGATCTCTTTACCCAAACAAGTGCAACATGGAAAGCATAGCAAAGCAACAAAAAAGAGAGAAAGAATACTCAGATTGAGACAGTCGGGGGGGGGGGCAGAGACAGTGGGGTGTCCAGTTAAAACCATAGAAAAATACAAAGTAATTCTACAAGGTTAACCATGGGCAGAGCTATAGTCTTACTTTGTACATAAAAGACCTGTTTTCTGGGTGCAGATAGGGACAGTGGGGGCTCTTTTAACCACAGAGAGGGGCCAGGCGTGTGTGAACACTGCGGAGACAACCATGCTGTCCTGTTCCCGTGGCACAGCTCTGTCAGACAGGAAGCCAGACAGGACTCACGGTTGAGAACATGAACGCAGTGCGTGAATGTTACAGAGAGAAAGCTTGAACTTAAGGGCCGGTTTTCTCGGGCTCAAAGTGTGCCCTCACTGTCATCTGTCCTTCACTTTGTCCCCTTGGGGGAGGGACATGGGATGTGCCAGTCATTGGGGGCCAGGAAGAGGCGATGCTGCTGAGGTGGGGTTATTCCAGGCTATGTGGTGACTTGTTTCCACCTGGAGCTTGTTGCCCCCACCGAATGGCCTTCAGTATTGAGACACATGCTATGGAACGTCGACACCTCCACTTCCACCGCCCTTGGAGAGAGGGTGGCGGCGGGGAGGATTCTTCAGTTGCATATTGTTGTAGAAAGAGCCATGTCTGTGCTTAGGTCTCAAGCGTGGTTAGTCCTCCTCCTCCTCCTCTTTCGCTGTGGCTGTCGGTAGCTTGTCCTGGATCCTGAAACATTCCACGAAGAAGTTGATGATGGACCGGTACAGATGTTGCTTGAGAGCCACGCTGTGGAAGTAGTGGCTTTCATCTGGGTAGATCTGTGAAGAGAGAAGGAGGAGGTTACTCCTCCACAGTTCACCTGCTAAAGGGACTTCTGGAGGCACAGAGGACACACAGTATGGGAAAAGCCGAGCTCCACACACTGAATTCATGAAGCAGGACGAATTTCCTAGCCACTGGAGTCCTAGCGTTAGGGTCCTTGCCTCTGGGGAGCTCTGTTTCTGTACCAGGCAGAGGGGCACTTGCAGCCCTAGCAGGTCATGAAAACTTACCCATCTCCCCAGAATCTCCTCCCTTGGCATCTTCCTTCCCCTCACCAAGGGCAGTGGCTACAGTAAGGATTGGCTAAGTTGGAAAACACCATTTTAGCCGACTTTCTGGCCAGAGCTACTTGTCCTACTTTGCAACCTGGGTACACACTCAGGAGCTATAGGTCACAGGCCCTATATCACAACACACACACACATACACACACACACACACACACACACACACACTCAGGAACTATAGGTCACAGGCCCTATATCACACACACACACATACATACACACTCATACACACACGGGGGTGGGGGGAGACACAGAGAGAGAGACAGAGAGAGAGAGACAGAGAGAGACAGAGACAGAGAGAGACAGAGAGACACAGAGAAACAGACTTTGGCTCAGTGGTTCTCTGAGGATGGGAATGAGCCCCAGGCCATCTCCTCTCTGAACTCTGTCTGGTGTGCGGGTGCACACTCACTCGGCTTGGTCTTGGGTCCAGGTGATATGAAAAGGAAAATTGAATAGAGTCTGGCCTGTAATTTTTTCTCATGAGAACTGAATACTATACTACCCAAAGGCACCAGGACAAGGCTTGAGACAAGGGATGGTTGATACACAAGCATGCCAGTATAGGGGCTCTTTAGTGTGTGGCCAGTGCAATTACACAACCTGTCCTCTAGAGGCACTGTGCCGATCCTGCATGTACATAGCATGAGCAGCCAAGCATGATTTGGAATCTTGCTGTTTTTATCATCTGAACCCAATCTCATTCTGAATCCTGTATTCTTTCCATGCCTTTGAGGGTAACGCTCCTCTTCATTTTTTTTAATGACGCCATTAGCCTGGAATATGTATGTACATTCATAAGATGTAAGAAGGCAGTAAGGTAGCATGCCTCCCCTCTGCAATTGTCCCCTGTCCCTGTGCTCTCCCCTGGAGCTTGTCATGACTGCAAACTCTTGAGTGTCTATGAAGGCATCTGCTGGGTTGGCATGCATGGCCCCAGGTGAGTCCTTTCCTAGGCACAGGGGCCAGGATGTGTGTAGAGTATACTTAACAAATCCAGAGGGTATCACACTCTGGAATGTAATGTAACCAAGCCCTTTTACCCCATTCAACAACTCTCAGGCCAAAGCCCCTTCCTTGCTCAACCCACATTGAGTTGAATGCAGGTCACTGAACATTGAATGCAGAGGCAGATGGAGGTCAAAACCAGACAGACACTCTGTGAGGGAGACAGGGTGCCTGTTGGCCCCTGAATTTTAAAAGATAATGAGGTTATAGCTGTTTTATCAAAGGACCCAGAGTGCAAGAAGGAGATAAGTTTCCAGCATCGTTCCTGTGTGTTGCTGAAGAAGTAGGAGTGGATGCCAGCAAAGACCGTCATGGGTTTGGTTTCTGGGATGGGCAGTGCTCGATCACAGCCACAGAGGGTAGAGGTGCTTGGGACACCCACAGCGGCTTTTGCCCAGACAGAGTCCAAAAGAGAAGGCTCAGTACCCACCTGTGCTGAGACACCAGCCCTCCCCACACCTACAGCACACTGCCAGGGCCCGCACGTGCTGGCTTGGCCGTCTTCACTGAATGCGGGGCAGGGTGGGGTGGGATGGGGGTGGCTTGGATACAGAGCTGAGCTGCTCTCCATTGAAGGGGACTGGCACGATCTGACGTGGACCCCGCTCAGTCTTGTTCCCGTGACAAGGGCTATCTTGTTTCAAGTATCACACCTAACAGGTAGCATCCCATACCTGTAAGCTGTAATTAGCTTTCCCCTTGATCAGCTGCGTGATGAGCTCAGCTGTGTGCTGGAAGTGGATCTTTTCTGTAGAAGAAAACAGAAACGTTTGCTAAAACTCACATCACCACCCAGGGGGCCTTCCGCACCAGGGGGTCTGGGGGGGCGCACTCACCGTCAGCTGTGGCATGGATGATCAGGAACTGCTGGTCCTCTAGCGCAGACACCCGGTGTGCCAGCTTGGCCATCTGCACGTGTGGGGCAAGGGGACAGGGTTAGCTGTGGGGCGTGGTCAGGGAGCAGATGGGGGGTGGGTGGGAACACTGATGGAGAGGGTCAAGGGAAAGGGAGGGACATGCCAGGCTCCTGGAGAGCTGGGCCGCCTGTGTCATGGGAAAACCGCAATTCCCTTAGAGAAGGGGAGAGGAGTTCTCCAAGAATAGGAACTTAGAGGGTCATCATGTCACCCAGCGACACGGAACAGGCTTGTCCCTCTGCCCATGTCCTGACCACAGGACTCGGGCCTTCTGCCTGCGCATGGCTGACAACATGCTGTGTGTGACACTCTGAGACAACGGGAGGACCGGAATGTAGTAACACAGTTACTACACGGTTCACGGTTCACCCTCCCAAAGGGGAACTGGCCTTGATGTGGGGAGAGCAGGGCCACCCCACAGCCAGCAGCAACCCGGGCATTCTCGTCTCTCTCCCTCACCCATCAAAGCCAATCATGAAAACAGTTGAGCTTACAAAGGCCACGCTGATCTAGTTCAGCACAGCGGGAGGAGGATTCCAAGGTTTGGATGGTAGAGAGGCCCAGGCCCTTGGGAGGGAGAGTGGGGAGGGGGAGGTGGGAGGGAGGAAGGGGAAGAGTAGATTGGCTAATTTCATCTGGTTTCCTGTCTTGCCAAACAGCAGCTATGCCCAACGTACCTCATATGCTCTGTTGTCGAGTCCATGGAGGCCAAGGTACCGCTCGGAAAATGCCGAGGCTGGACAGAGGCAAAGGGAAGGGGTCATCCCCAGTCCTCAAGGGCTCTGATGGGGCAGGGCCCAGATGGAAGGGATGAGGCTGCAGGGTGGGGCCATCTTCCTGCTACTTGCAGGCTAAGCTTTTTGTGGCTAGGCTTTTTGTTTTGAGACAAGGTCTCACTATGTAGTTTTTAGCAGGTCTGGAAACCTGATGTATAAGCCAGGATGGCCTCACAGTCGCAGAAATCCACCGGCCTCTGCCTCTCAAGTACTCGGGATTAAATGGATGCACCACCATACCGGACTTAAATTTTTGGGATTTAAAAGCTGTCTCCTAAATTTGCTATGTCATGGCATGGGAGCCAAACAGTGTGTGGGGCGATGCTTAAATGTGTCATTCCTGGTGGATTTCTCTAAACCAGCTTAGGTCCTGATTCTGCATATGACCTGATGTGTGCCAGGTGACGGAGGAGGCAGTGCTCCCAGATCATCGCCAGCCCATTACCAGCTCTAGTCCTGCTCATAGGAAGCTTCACTCTGCACCGAGAAGTGCTGGCCAGGTGCCATCTGTGGGCCTGGACCGAGGCAGGCAGAAGGAGCAGGGTTATTTAGACACCCCCACTGGATTCTGTCCCGGGAGTAGCGATGTCCTCACCATCACCAGTGTGGTCCGTGTGTAACCACCCACCCCTCCTCCTCCTCCCTCCCTCTGCACTTGCCCAGCTCACAAATTGCTGCAGCAGAAGAAAGATGGCCTAGGCATTGCTACCTGCCTCCTCCCCACTTGTAGGGACAGGCTTTTCTGAAGTCATTACCATGAGCTGGCCTTGGATTTTGGAGAGTGATCATTGCCTATTGGTGAACTGACCACCTTCACAACAATGACTAGAAACTTCCCTCCTACCCCTGGGGGTCCCTATTCACTGGGGTGCTTGCTGTTTGGCACAGAGGTGCTGAAGGGAAAGGTGGGATTATGCTGCAGGCTCCACCCTGGGTCTCATCAAGGCCGTTACCATAGAGTTTGAAGTCTGTTATTGGAGAGAGCGCTGAGCCGCAGGTGAAAGTTTGACCTTGATTCTCTCCCTTGGCTGGGAGGATGTAAGTGCTCAGGTAACCGCCATAATCCTAGGAGACATAAGGAAGGAAAAGAGGCAAGGGGTCGGGGTCACTATCCACAACTCAGTAGGAAACTAGCCTCAGTCCATGAAGGCCAGCCCCTAATGTATATGTGTCCATGTAGTTTTTCAAAGATTTGAACTTTAAATATCCTTGTTGGGCAATAGATGAGACACTAAACAGTTAGCTGGTTCCATGTTGTGTGACACAGTCTCCCCCTCTTCAGGACCCAGTACCCAGAGACCTGGGGTAAGTGTGCTAATGACACAGAGATCCTCTATGTGATCCTCGAGATCACATGCTCTGCCTAGGATGGTGACAGAGGCAGGCTGGTGTCCAGCTGGTGTCCATCCAGCATTCCAGTCCATCCTCCCTTCCACTTCCTCATCTGCAGCCAGTGCCCGTCTCTGTGCAGTCCCACAGAAGCTGAACCAGAGCCCAATGACAGGGTGGAGAACAGGCCTGCATGACACCCAGCCCAGGGCTTCATGAAACTATGTGTGTCCCGCAGGCAGGGTGAGCCCTGAGCACCTATGTGGCCTGACTGCTGGGTGTGGGGAACTCCAGCAGGGGTCTCCTAGATGAAGCTGTACCCCACCACTGTCTGGTACCATCCAAGTATTACAGTCTGCTGAGAAAAGCCAAGGGGAACAGGACAGATGTGACACTCCCCGAGCATGAATGCGCTGAGAGAATTAGGGAACAGTGGAGGCTGCAGAAGGCTTATGTGAGTAAGTGGGTGTATGAATGAGCATGCTAGAGAGAGAGAGAGAGAGGAGGGAGAGGCGAACATTTGTGAGCATCCATAATCTATATGTGACCATATAAGCAAAGGAACATAAGAACATGTGAGCCTGTGTGCTGACATGTGTGGACATACAGCTGAAAATAGTTGTATGCATATGACCCTGGGGCTGCTGTGGCCAGAGAAAGTGACGTGGTCCCAGTGGGCAGTACTGTCTCATGCGAAGGAAGAAGGCAGGGCTAGCTCGCCTTCCAGATGGACATTGGTGTATGTCTGGGGAGAGGAAAGCTCAATGAAGACTCAGGTTCTGGTCCTTCATTTCTGCACCGGGGTGCTGGGAAGTCAGACATGTGAGGGTCAAGGGGTGTGGTGAGTACCTATACCCAATTAAGTTTATCAGTGATCTAGCTGGCCCTGGGCTGCTCACAGGCAGGAGTGTCTAGAACAAGCCTCAGGACCTATCCCCAGGCTCTGTTCTGCCTCTGAGCCAAGAAGACAGTCTCTGGTAGCTTTCTCTGCAAGTGCTCAAGTGGATTAAAGTTCAGAAGAAATGATTCCTCAGGCTCACGTTTTGGACATGAGGCCCCAGCAAGTAACATGGTTCTGGGAGACCATGGGACCTTTTGGACATGGGTCTAGCTGGCAGGCATTGATTGGGCCATGAACACCCTCTTTAAATAAGAAGAGGTTTTGGGGTCCTAGCTCAGTTGTTAAGACATAAGGTCACAGGCAACTCTACCTCTGGCCACAGTCTCTTTGCCTTCTCTGTTTCCTGACCCCTCACCCCCAGAGATGAGATGTAAACTCCCATTACCATGGCTGCCATGCCTTCTCCATCGTGGAGCTAGGAGCCGAATAAATCCTCTCTCCCTCAAGCTACTTTTTGTCAGGTATTAGGTGAGAGCCATGAACAAAAACAGGCTCTGTTCTGCCTGTTTCTGGGGTCTCCCACATGACACTGTCAGGTCCCCAGTATACACTGCTCACCAGTCTGTCATGTATATTTTGGGGCTGACTGTGGGGCTCCTCTGAAGGGGCAGGGCTTCCACAGGAGGAAAGAGGTGCACAGCTGTGAGCTCGTGACTTTCTGAGAATAAGGGGTCTCCAGTCTAGGTTGTATGAGGAGGGGAGGGTGGCCTACAATGCCATATAAGTGACCCTTGGAGACCTAATTCCCATCCCTGGGCCTCCACTGAAGCCCATATGGGTCAGCCAAGGCTATGCCATGAGCTGCCAGGTGGAAACTGCTCTGGTTTAGCCACAGGGAACCCACAGCCTGCCTTCCATCTGAGCAAATATGGGGATTAGTGTAGTTGTCCATGGGAAGGTGTCCGAGCCCTGGTTCCCGTCCCCTCCTCTCTCCTCTCCTGGAGTGCCCATCAGAGCTCACCAGGTCTGCAAGGGAAGGAATGAGGACTCAGTGGAGTTCTCTGATAGGGCCTGACCTGCTTTCTCTCCCTCTAGGACATGTGACAAAGGCCAAAGACAAGCCCTCCCCACAACGCTGCACTCACCAACTCTTACTCCTTTCTCTCCCTCCCCCAAGGCCACCGGTGACCTCAGTGGCTCGGAAGGAAACTGAGGGTGGTAGGACACCGTTCTGCACTCCAGAGCCCAGAAGCCCCGACAGAAGACAGCGTGACTCACCTTCCCAAACACAGCCACCCGTGTCTTGTCAATGTACTGCTCCTTCAGCATGGTCCTGCAGGCAGAGGGAAGAGCCGAGTGAGAGCTATGTGGGTCTCCTCTGTAGCCTGTTCTCCACAGTCATCAGCCATAGTATGCACGAAGAACCTCTTCGAACCAGAAAGGATCTCGGGATTTTAAATACAGTTGCTTATTGCTTTTATTTATTTGGTGCTCACCGTGTTTATGTTCTAGATGCAAAGCACCCTGGTGAGGCTTCTGGGGGAACTTCCAGGTGCACAGCTGAACCTTGGAAGCAGCAGGGTGCACCACAGGCCCTGCCCCCTTTGCCCCTTTTGCCCCCTTTGCCCCCTTTGCTCCGTGCACTTCCCACCACCTTCTCTTCTGTAGCAAGGTGCTGGTTTATGTGACGTCCTTACAGGGGACTTTACACCCACCAGAAGGGCTCCAGAGGTGTATGAGCAGGCCGAGGACACCCACAGCTAGAGAGCTTCAGGCAGTTTGCATGGTGGACTGGCTTCAGTCTCCTCCATCCACACTGAACAAAATCTGCCACGCCTTACTACTATTCCTGGGCTCCTGTTCTGTGAGCGCCTGTGGTTGAGGAGTGGCATCACTGATTTTTTTTTTTTTTTCCTAGAGCGTGTTTGCTGTTGCTTTTGATTAGCTGTTGAACCCACTCCTTGTTTTCAGAGACTGGATGAAATCAGCCCTCAGGCTCTTCATCCCCAAGCTCTGAGGGAGTGGCTCCAGGGACCACATACTCACAGGGTGAGTCTGAAGGACTCCTGATCTTTCTCCTGGGTTCTCCGTAACAGGGAGGAGACACCGAGCCTCAGTGGGACGAGTGAAGCCAGATGGGATGAAGTAAGAAGAGGAGAACCCAGGGAAGGGGACTAGGCAGGAGGGCAAGAGCAAGGACAGCTCTACAGTGGCTCCCGTGAGGCCCCTCCAGCCCCATCCTGTCCAGACGCTGCCTCACGCTCCCTGGGACGTCTGTCGTGTGGAGTGTGGGCTGCCGGCAGTCACCTATCCTCCGCCTCCTCACAGTCAGAGGCCAATGTTCATTTGTCCCCGTCCTTCCTCTGACAGGAACTGTCCCACAGCCCGAATCAGGGCCACCTGGTCTCCTGGGAAGCCGGCTCGCTGTCTGAGGACGCAGCTTGCTCGCTGATGATGCCCAGCCTTGCAATCGTTCCTCGGCTATTCGCTGCTGGTGTGTGCGGTTCTGGGTTCTAGATCATGCAGGGCAAGTGCCGGGAGAGGAAATGAAGGTTACCTGGCTGCTTTTGAGGCAAGGAGGTCTTTCTTTCTTTCTGGAAGTTTCTGGAAGTGTCTTCTGTCTTCCTGACCAGCTAGTGACATTGAGGGACTGTGGAAGCTGATGTTACCCTAGTCATGGCTATCCTCAACTCAGAAAAGGCACTTGGAGTGAGGCTGTCCTGCTCGGCTGTAGAGATGGACAGAACCTGCATCTTCTTGACACCGCTGGTTTCTGGAGCTCCAGCCCTGGGGTCTGCTGTCTCTGTGGACCTTCAGAGCCTACAAGGCTCCTTGCCTTGAAGGCAAATACAAGTGTGTGTGTGTGTGTGTGTGTGTGGGGGGGGGGTTGTTGTTGACTTCTGTCAAAAGCATCCTCATAGACATACAGACATGCCTTCCATGATGGTTGGCCCCTTGGGATGTTCCTGTCTGTGCCTTTTTATTTTGTGTGTGTGTGTGTGTGTGTGGAGGTTTTGTCTGGGCACCACATGCATGCAATACCCTCAGAAGCCAGAAGATGGCATCAGGTTCCCTGGAATTGGAGTTAATACAGTTCTGAGCTACTAGCTACCATGTGGGTGCTGGGGATTGAAACTGGGTCCTCTGGAAGAACAGCCAACGCTCTCAACCACTGAGCCATCACTCCAGCCCCATGTGATTTCTGTCTATAAGATTCATGGATTTGAAGACATCATCTTGTCTGTCTTTGGCTGGCTAATACTCTCTGGTGTGGCTTGAACTCTCCTGACAAGCTCATGTTTTGAGCCTTGCGCACTTGCTCCTTGGGTGGTGGGGCTGTGTGGGGAAACTGTGGAACATTTAGGAGGTGGGTACCAGATGGC
>CABHPQ010168093.1:18680-29947 GCA_902168405.1 Peromyscus aztecus | reverse complement strand
ATAGTGCCAGAGAAGCCGGCCACAATTTAGAGGAAGGCGAGAATGTCTTAGACTTGCCCGTAGAGTAGAGGGGAGGACACATTTTTGCCCTGTTGGGTGGATTCTTTTTTCTCCCCTCTTTCTCATCTCCTACTAACGAGATGTCTCTCTCCAATGGTAGGTGTTCTTTGTTAGTGGACATTTAGAAATAGCTACATGCTCCCTCCCCAAACAAGCTATTGAGTGCATTATAACAGCCTCTACAATAAGCATTGTCACATTAAACATTCTCAGCCCCGGCAGGAAGAGAAAAGAGCCTTACAACGTCTGTGTAGGGTGCATTGGAAGGCCGCATAGGCTGCACAGCCTAGTGTAAGGTTGTTCTAGTAAGGAATTTTCAATTTGACACTAATGTGCCAACATAATCACAGTCTCTCACTCTCAGGACAGTGCTCAATAGGTTACACGAGCTGTTCATTGTCATGTGAAGTCTAATATACTCTCTGAGCCAGTGGTAGGTAGGCCAAGCTAAGCTCGGATGTCCAACATGGAGGTGCCTCAAGTGCGTTTTCGACAAACGATGGTCTCAGTTTACTGAGCTTAGCAAGAACCACCTGGGAAGTGGAGGAGCATCTGGATAGGTCCTCAGGTTTCTCATTGCCCTTTGGCTTCTTTCTTATTTCAGTCACAGTTCATCTGAGTTCAGACCCACACATGTCCATGCTCTGTCTCAGGTTCTACACTGGTTGGGCCCAACTCAAGTGAAATGGGAGTCAGGGCTTGGAGGGCCCAGTTTCTGGCAGTGCTCTGGGCTCTCTTGAGAAGATCTTGCTCACCCTGCTTACTCCACCCCTGCACCTGCTTCTCTGCCCTTGGTGCTACCCTCATTGGTATCCAATTTTCCAAATGATCCAATATATCCAAGTCTTTGTCCCAGGCTTTGATTCTAGGGAATTCCAGATAAACAACAGCTCTCAACTCCTTCTTCCAACTGAAAAAAATAAGGCCCTGAGTTCCAAGTAACTTGCTCCAAACCACCCAGCTTAAGACAATAAGTATTAGGTCAAGCATCTTTTAGGTATTTTTCTTTTTTTTTTTTTAATCTTGAAAGCTGACTTTTGCTCCTTTCTCAGCAAACCAATGAGGCCCCCTAGTGGCCAGAACAGACTGGACATACAGGAAGGGAAGAGAAAGGCCTTGCCCCTACACCATTCAGGAAACAGGTGAAGGGTCAAGTCAGCAGGCAGACCTTGCAAAAGCTTAGCAAGTGAGGACCTGATACAAAGAGTGGCCCCAAACCAAGGTGGCAGCACCATATTGTCGTGTTTCTCCTTGTAGAGGAAAGACAATACATGTTCCTAGATTTCAGGGTCGGGGGAGGTAGATTTATCTGAATCTCGAGGTTCCCTTTAGTGATGTGGGCAATTTCCAGTCTGTCCCTGTCTGTGGGGTGGTATGCTAGTAAGTGGGTAGCCAAGCAGGGGTCTTTAACTGAAAATGGTGCTTTCCTTGTTCTCTTACTGTGGTGGACATAGGTTGCAAGGGGAACCCGAGAAAGCACACATCTTGTCCCCACTCCTTTCAGAAGCCCTTGAAGCCCACATCCATTCAAGAAATATTTGGTGGGTTTCTGAGAGATCTCAGCCTCCTTGACACCAAACCGTATACCCTGAATGCCGAACCCAAATCCTATAACAAGGTTTCTTCCTCATACAAGCCTCGTGGTCAAGTGTGTCCCCTCTGCTTCCGAGAAAGAGTTGTCGTTCCGGTCAGGCTGGATCAAGAGCCACAGGAGACCGTGCAGTATGGAGGAAGTAGATGCAGCAGATGGAGACACAGTAGCTCAGCTACTGAGCACAAGCCCAAAAGGAGCCAATGGGTGCTGGGCCAGCCTGCACAGGCTGGGGGAAGTAAGGATCATTATTTCTTTTTTTATCAGCTAGCAGAGTGACCCTGCTCTCCTTTACCTGCTCCCCACATGACCCAAGTGTCAGAAGTCCAGGATCCCCCAAGGGCTGGGCAAACCCAGCTGCGCCTCCTCCCCCCGGACTGCCTACTTACAAGCAAGGCTGCTTACAGACAGATAACTGGGAAGAAGCGTAAAACAAAATAAGCTAAGTGCAAAGGGCAGATATGAAACAGATTTTTTGCAAGGCTCCAACTGTGGTGGATATTAGAAGCAGAACAGATTTCATATGGAAGACACTGACAAGGAATAAACACAGCACCCAACGCAAGCGCTTTGAAGGATTTGCTACTTTGAACATAAGCACTTAAAAAAAATCACATTCTTATCAAATAATGAGCATCCAAATCTCTGCTCTAAAATGGCAAGGGTAGATCATATCTAGGTGCGGGTTACCTGTATTTGCAAGGACGGCTTCCAAAATCCCACTTCAGTTTGCTATGGAAGCATGTGTTGCCCTGGCTTTCTAATCTATGTCGAAAGCTCAAAGGTTAAAGAGACTTGGCTGAATTTGTCTTAAGATATAGCCTTTGTTCTGATTCCATCATTTATTTGAATTTAATATTTTAAAGGACACTTCAAACAGACTTCACAAAGCACTGCTACCATCCGGGCCACATTTATTATTTAATATTTAACTGGGGAGATTTGTCAAAACCCTTAAGAATTAGTGGTTGCAAACTTGTGGAGTTAAATGCTTGTGAAAGAAGCCATTTGCTAACCACAGGGAAGCAATGTCTCTGCGAGCTGGGCCACTACCATAATGTGAATATGCATCTGGGGGTCTAGTGACATGGTGAGCCCAGCTACCCAGAAAGAGCAGGCAGTGGAATTGCCTTTAAATAAATATTCTAATGTGTTTAACTTCTGAACTATAAAGCTCAGCTTGTGCCTGCAGAGGTATCTGTGAGAGCAAAGCAAACAATTATCCCAGGCTACCACAACTTGCCTCCAGAGAGTCCCAGGGGCAAGAGCAGTCGGCAACTGCTCCTCTGCCCGGAAGCTCTGTGGACCTGGGAGAATACCGTGGTTGGGCTCTGTGATCCATGGATGTTGCCTGTGTTTCTCCAGTGCTGAATATGAGGAAGCAAATGAACTCCCCCGATCTTCTGCAGATGGTCCATCTGAACATTGAGTTGTTCGTTCAGATGTTTTGATGTTGTGTAAGCCAACATGGCTGTTAGGTGAGAATTTTCATAGCTCTGGGTGCCCCATAGGGTGGTTCAATCATTCTGATCAAGTGCCTATTTCAAATTTTCTTGGGAAAATAAGTAGGTGAAATTCTGTCAAGTGCAGGTTGAGAATGTCATGGATGCTATGATGGCATTACATCACCTGCCAAATTGAGGAATGGAATGTTCTTGCTGAAATGTTGTGTGACAGTCTTTCTGTGGAGACACAACATACATGTCTCCTCACGCTAGACAGACCCAAGTAACATATGTACCAGTGTCTAATTTGGTGAACTAGGGGGTTTCTTTTGATTAGGGTTACTAACAGGAACATGAATGAGGAGTTACAAGGAACACGGATAACTCAAAAGCAGCTGTATCACCAGGAACCCCACTCCACATGGGGGATGATCCCAAAGCCATTTACCCTGGAGTTCTCTATTCAACTTGCAAGTAGCTCCACAGCTTCAACATCTCCTTCTGCAGTTAGGCCAGTTCATCTCCACCCCCAGCAACTTTGAATTACATTTTATGCTGTTGGGCAGAGGTGGGCCCACAAGCATCCTCTAAATTCCTATTCTTTCCACCTGATTTTTTGTTTACCCCCACCAAGGCTCATGAGCTTCCCCTTCCTTAGTAGCCAGTGTTTCAATTTGGGGAGAATGTTGTGATTTTTATGAATATGACATACAACAAATGCCCAGGAAAAAAAAGACGTAACATTTCTACATAAAGGATAACCCACCAGAAGAACCTAACATTTATATATAGAAGATAAGCTACCAGCAGATCCCTACAAACCCTCCCCACAAAGACTCCAAGAGTAGAGGCAGGAGCTAGGCTGAGGCACTGGAATGATTCTGACTTTCACAGTGACCGGAGGAGTGCAGCTTCCAGACGGGGCTCTTTCCTCTGCTCTTGCCCTTGGCAAGTTGCAATGCAGAGCTGATCTTGTGGGACTCCAAACGATATCCCAGGAGACCAGAACTGCCTGGGGCTTGGGAGAGTGTATCCTAGCTCTAATCTAGAGTGGTTCTAGGAATGAAGGAGTGTTAGTAGCCCTCAATGAGGTGAAAGGTGCCAAGTGATCCAGAGGAAAGCCATCAGCAGCTAATGCAGCTGTGCCTCAGAAAATCACTTCTGGATCCATTCCCCAGTCTCTCCCTCAAGCTTCTGGAACCTTCACCTGCCTGCAATAAAGCCAGGGAAATATTTTCTTTGATGGAGAGGGTGTTCTTGGTATAAAATGAATGTGAACAGGAATCTGTAAGGTTGCTGACAAAGTCCTCATAGTCATTTAAAATAAATCCAAGAGGCTCTAACATAAAGCTCTCTTCCCATCCTTAGAGGGGAAAATCACTTCACACATGAAAAGATCACCTGACCAAAAGAAAGAAGTGTCAAATTCTCAAAACATAGCACTCAGAGCGGTACTGTTAATTCATTGAATTTCAGAGTTAAAACTCAGTGAAGTCTAGGGACAGAACCAACATCAATAGTCTTGAAATTATTCAGTAAATTAGAAAACAAAGAAACATTACCAAATTCTTTTCATGAAGTCAGTATCACTCTGATACCAAATCCAGATAAAAACCCACCAAGTGGAAAATTATAGGCCAATAGCTCTGATGAATATGGACAAAAAATTTATTAATAAAGTAAGTACAAATAGAATTCGAAAACACTTAAAAAAGATTATCCACTTAGATCAAGTTGGTTTCATCACAGATTCATATGGTTCTGTATATATAAATCAATAAATGTAATCTACCACAGAAACAGACTAAAGGAGAGAAACAAGAAAAAAACCTTTGACAAAAATTCAGCATCCCTTCATGATAAAGTCCTAAGGATCCAGGGATACACAGAACATGCCTCAAAATAATAAAGATAATATTTAAAAAGCCGACAGCCAATATCTTGATAAATGGAGAAAAACTCAAGAGTGTTTTCACTAATATCAGGAACAGGACAAGGGTGTACTACCCTCCTGATCAAAAGTCTTAGCTAAAGCAGTAAGGAACTAAAGTAAGTAAGTCTTAGCTAAAGTGAAGGAACAAGGGGGAGTCAAATAGAAAAGGAGTAAGTCAAAATATCATTATCTGCAGATGATATAATTCTATACATAAAAGTTCCTAAAGGCTCCACCAGATAATTCCTACAGCTGGTATACACGGTCAGCAAAGCAGCAAGATATAAAACTGATACACACAAAAATCATTAGCCTTCCTATATACAAATGACAAACACCTAAAGAAAAAAATCAGCAAATCAATACCACTCAAAATAGCCTCAAAGGATCTCAGAACAAGTCTAACCAAGGAAGGAAAGGCCTTGCACAGTGACAACTTTAAGATACTGAAAGAAGTTGAAGAAGATTCTAGAAGGTGGAAAGACCTCTGCACCCTAATCCTAATGTAGGATTAAAATTGTGAAAATGGATGTCTTATCAAAAGCAGTCTACAGATTAAATTCTATCCCTGTCAAAACTCCAATGCAATTGTTTATAGAATTGGAGAAAAAAAACTTAAATTTTGTAAGGAAACACAAATAACCAATGATATCCAAAATAATCCTGAAAAATAAAAAAAAATATTTCTGGTGATATCAACATTGCAGACTTCAAGTTATACTATAAAAATATAATAATAAAAATAATATACTGCTGTAGAAACATGCTCAGTGATCAATGAAATAGAATTGAGGACTCACACATATGCCCATGTTCCTACAGCCACCTGATTTTCAAAAAAAGGCCAACAGCAAATATTGGAGAAAAGATTGTATCTTCAACAAATGGTGCAGGTCAAACTGGATAGCTAAATTTAGAAGAATGAAATTGGATCCTTCTCTCTTACCCTGTACAAAACTCAACTCAGAATGAATCATGAACCTCAAAATCGCCAGATATACTAAAGGTCAATAGAGGAAAAAGTAGGTAATACACTTGAACTCATTGACACAGTATAGGATTTTCTGAACAGGACATTGTAGTATAGACATTAAGATCAACAATTAATAAATAGTACCTCATGAAATTGAAAAGCTCTCTACATCATAATTCAAGTGAAGAGGTACCTGCTAAATGAAAAAAAAATTACTAGATATACAACTGATAAAGGATAATATCTAGAATATACAAAGAACTAAAATTAAAAAAAAAAACTAAAAAACTAAACATCGAGAAAACCACCAGATTTAAAGAAGGGGTATGGAACCAGACAGTGAGCTCTCAAAAGAAGAAATACAAATAGCTGAGAAACATTTTGGGACAACAAACACCAAAGCTTTCTTGAAAAAGCCACTTGTAAATCTATTGCAGAAGCTTCCCAATATAGTTACATATATGAAAAAGAACTTAAATGGAGGAGCCACCATATAATGGGAGAGATAACCCCCCAACTAGACATATACAATAAGTAAGACCTCCAGTCTTACCGGAAATGGGTTACATCCTTTTGAGCTGTTAGCCAAAGCGGTCCCAAACTCTTCCCCCAAACATCAAACCTTTTCCTAAAGCTGTTGAAAAGCTTCTGTAAGCTGATGGCAAAGTCCTGTTGCTGAAGACACAACTTACTTATATCTTCAAACATGAAGAAATCTAACTGGTGCCTAATTAGAAGCTTCATTCCTACTGACCAACATTCATAGTGTTGGAAGGTACTTTGTATGCTACCAGAGGAGAAAAATAATCATCAATATTACCAGCTACAAACTCTGCAACCTACAACAGAGAGCTTCCTACAAGACATATTTGTGCAAAGTGGCACAGTGTTATGGGAGGAACCTACCACTTTTTGATTGGATTTAAGGCTAACTCCATGAGATAGAACCTGTACTGAGAGTGTTAAAGTGGTCAAGAACCTGAGGATAGATAGGCTATGGGCCTAAGAGAAAACTTAGTTCTATTATTCTACTGAATGGACACAGCAACAAAATGACTTCTAATGACATAATGCATCTGAGCATTATTTAACCTGCATCAGAAAATTGTCTTCTTGCACTAGACGTGAATTAAGACAAGAGCCACAACTGGACAACGTGAAGAATATGAGAGATGTTGGAGTGCACAACCATAAATGTATAAATGTGATGTCTTCATCAAACTCCTCCCTTCAAGACTCAGGTATCTATGCAGAGGAGGAAACAGAAAGATTGTAAGAGCCAGAGGTGGTGGATGACTCCAAGGAAACAGTGTCTTCTAGACACAACATAACTGATATGAGTATGAACTCACAGAGACTGTGACAGCACACATAAAACCTGCACAGATTGTAACCAAGCAACATGCCAGCACTGAGAAGGGGGCATGAACATGAAGTCCTACCCTAACAAAGAAGCTATTCACAATAGATACCTTCTGCGGAAGAGAAAAATCAGTTTTCTACAATGGAATATCACTGGATATATCAACCACACTCCAGGGTGAACTCCATATCCCAGAGCAGCTGGCCAACACAAAATGGACTTCATGCTGTATGTGTGTGTGAGAGAGAGAGAGACAGAGAGACAGACAGAGACAGAGAGACAGAGAGAGACAGAGAGAGACAGAGACAGAGAGACAGAGACAGAGATGTAGCGCTAATCTTAAAAGGACTTAATAATAAAGACAAACCCAGAGCCAGGTATTGGGGTAAATGCTGAAAGATCAGAGAGACAGAACCAGCCACAGCCACCTCACCTCGCCAACTTCTCAGCTGATTCTGTTTCCTCAAACTGGAAGCCTCTGAGTCCTCATCTGGAATGAATTTCAGCTGAACTGCTGCTAAAAGCCTAAAAGCTTAACCAGACTCTAGTTCCTGGTCCTCACACCTTATATACCTTTCTGCTTCCTGCCATCACTTTCTGGGATAAAAGGCATGTGTCACCATGCCTGGTAGTTTCCAGTGTGGCTTTGAACTCACAGAGATCCAGATGGATCTCTGCCTTTGGAATGCTAGGATTATAGGTGTGGGTGCCACCATTTTCTGGCCTCTATCTCTACTGGCTGTTCTGTTCTCTGACCCCAGATAAGTTTATTAGGGTGCACAATATATTGGGGGACACAATATCACCACACAGAGAGACAGGGAACTTATAATTTTGTTTGTTTTGGTATATTTTACCTTACTGGTTTTCTTTTTGTTTTTCACTCCATTTTAATTTTCAATTTTTGCTTTTGATTTTGAATGTTTTTTTTAGAAAGAAAGAGAAAGAATATGAATTGGGTGATAGGGAGGTGAGGAAAATCTGGGAGGAGTTGGGGGAGGGAAAAGAATATGATCAAAATATATAAAATGAAAAATCATATATTTTTAAAAATATTCAGCATTTTTAGCCATCAGGGAAATAAAAGCAAATTAAAACTACTTTGAGATTTCATCTTACTTCAATAAGAATGGCTAAGACCAAAACAACTAACAACAAATGCTGGTGAGGATGTGGGACAAGGAGAACATTGCTGATGGGGATGCAAATTGGTACAGTCACGGTCACTATGAAAATCTGTGTGCGAATGCCTCAAAAAACTCTGTGTGTGTGTGTGTGTGTGTGTGTGTGTGTGTGTGTGTGTGTGTGTGTACCACATGATCCAGTTATACCACACTTGGGCATATACTCAAAATATACTATATCCTACTCTACAGATACATAATCATCCATGTTCATTGTCATTTAATTCACAAACACCAGAAAATGGAAATAGTTTAGATATCAATGAACAGGTGGTAGATAATAAAAAATATGGTACATTTACACAATGTAATATTATTTGGCTATTAAGAAAAATGAAATTTTTAGGTAAGCAAATGAAGCTGGAAACTATCATTCTGAGTGAGGTAACCCAGACCCAGAAAGATAAACGTTGTAGGTTTTCCCTCATTTGGAAATACTAGCTTTGAATATTCAGATTCATGTGTTTCATTTGGAATACGAATAGAAATTGAGAAATTAATTAGGGGTCATGGGGGTGGGTCTTTCAAGGAAGAGGAAATAGAAAGCAGTGGAAAAAGGTTTTTAAAAGGAGCTAAGGAACAGGAAGGATTAAATTGAGGTGAGGAATGGGAAGATAGGGTAGAGGTGGGAATATGGGGACAGATAAATAATTCTAAAGATCTTTCAAAACAGTCACATGGAAACCTATGTATGACTGTAGAAGCTTGTATATGAAATATATATACTTATGGAAAGTTAAATAATATATTATTTTTATTATTTATGCATATTATATACAAATAATAATATATACATGAGCAGTATATATGGATAGTTAAAATGGAATTACTTTATAACAGAGCAGCAATGCCACACTAAACATCAGAGGCTAACAAACAAGCTCAGTGCCAGTGTTGCCAACTTGATTTATTCTACAGAAGTTGATAGAAAGACCCTGTTGCTGTAGACACCACATACCTCAGTCGTAGACCAGGAAGAAATCAAGCTGTTACTGATCTGAAACTTCACCCTTACTAGGTAGCTTTCATAGTGCTGGAAAGTGCTATGTATGCTGCTGGAGGAGAAAAAAAATCATCAGCTTCATTAGCATGACCCAGCTACAAACTCTGCCAGCTGTAGTAAGGGCTGGCCTGGCAATAATGAGATGAGCATCATGGGAAAAACAACCACTTTCTGATTGGATGTAAGTCTCCTGCAACAAAATAAGGCCTATACCTGACACCACTGTAGAACCAAGAACCTGTGGCTAGACGGGTCAAAGCCCTACAAAAGAGCCTATTACTATGATTCCACTAAATGGGCATTGTAGTAAACCAAATCCTAATGCATCTTTCAACCCTCGTCTGAGAAACTTATATCTGTGATAGATGATTATTAACACAGAGACCCACAACTGACCAGGGTTCAGAAAACAAGAGACTATAAAGTGTGGCTTAAGTTTTCCTGCCTGGCCCACGGTCAGGATAAATCTCTTTCACCTGCCAGTCCCACAGCCGCTCAGACCCAACCAAGTAAACACAGAGACTTACATTGCTTACAAACTGTATGGCCGTGGCAGGCTTCTTGCTAACTGTCCTTATATCTTATATCAATCCATTTCTATAAATCTATACCTTGCCACATGGCTCGTGGCTTACCGGCATCTTTACAAGCTGCTTGTCCTGGTGGCGGCTGGCAGAGCCTCCCTCTGCCTTCCTGTTCTTTTTATTCTCTCTGTTTGTCCCGCCTACACTTCCTGCCTAGCCACTGGCCAATCAGTGTTTTATTAGCAACACATTTGCCATACAGAACATCCCACAGCAATAAAATTCTCAGCCCTAAGTGGAACATCTATGTCATGTTTCTCTTTCCAAGGCCCAGGGATCATGGAAGAAGAGAGGACAGAATTATTAAAAGAGCCAGAGATGGTGGATGGATGCAAGGGAATAGACTCCTCTGGACACAACGTGGCAGCTGTACATATGAACACAGTAATCATGACAGCATAGCCCAAGTCCAATGCAAGGTCAAGACAGACCGAATCCCAACATGGAGAGAAGTGGATGTGAAGTCCCCCTGCACCCCAACTGAGGACCTGTTTCTAATTGACAGCTTCAGAGAGAGGGAGAATCCATTTGCTTTAAAAGCATGGCTCCTGGTAAATCAATCACACTCCAGGGGAAGGCCACACATCCATAAATACAAGGGCAGCACAAACTGAACTCAATTGGTGAGGGGGAAAAAAAAGGACATAAAGTGGAGTGTTTAGGGAAAGGAAGTAGGTGAATCTCAGAGGAGTTGTGGGTCAATGTGATAAAAAGCACATTGTACACAATTCTGAAAAAAAAATGAGTAATCATAATAGTAATTTTACCCTTGACCTCTTGTTGCCTCTCTTGGTTACCATAAGGTGAGCAGTCCTTGCCTGCCACATGCTTCTGCCATTAGGAACTGTGCAGCAACATGGCCAAAGCAACCACAGGACGAAGTATCTGTAAATGTAAGCCAAACTCATCCTTCCCTCCCGATCAGCTGACTCTCTCTTGGCGTTTTCCTGCAGCGACTGAAAGCTCATGAACCCCATTGTCATATCTTTGAATTATAAGATTAAAGGTAATTTTTCTCTTTTAAGCTTTATTAGTGAATAAATGGTATATTAAAATGCACAAATTTGATGAGCATAGGGATTTTATTTTTCTTTATGCTAAAAATTAATACAAAATGAATGACTTACAGGG
>CABHPQ010168093.1:6618-18280 GCA_902168405.1 Peromyscus aztecus | reverse complement strand
GGAGCATAAACTCTACGCTTAGTCCTCTTTTTTTTTCTTGAGAATTTTTTCATTCATTTTACATATCAACCACAGGTCCCCCTCTCATCCTTCCTCCTGCTCCCCATTAGCCTTCCTCCCAACCTCCCCTCTAACCCTCCCCCTCCCCCTTCCTCTGAAAAGGTAAGGCCTCCCTTGGGGAGTCAGTAAAGCCTGGTACATTCAGTTGATGCAGGTCCAAGCCCCTCCCCCTGCATCAACTCTTATCTGAATTTTTATACTAGAGGTTGGTAAATCTCTGTAACCCACCAAAAGCTCTTGAGAAATAAATACTGAAATGAACCAAAATTCTAGAACACTTGGTACCAGAGTCCATCATGGTGGTGGTAGGGAGGCAAAGTAATTACTCCTCAGACTTCAAGAGCTCCTAGTCAGGATGGGCCTCTGTAACAAAAGATAGGTAGAAAGGAGGAAAAAAAGAGCTCATCTCTTAAGAATGTAAGTCACTTCACACGAGGGAAGCCCCAGTGAAAAGTAACTCAGATTTCAAACCCACCTGAGGCTGAGCAAGGTATCCCTCCCTAGGGAATGGGCTCCAAAAAGTCAGTCCATACACTAGGGATAAATCCTGGTCCCACTGCCAGTGGCCCCACAAACTGCCCAAGCCACACAATTGTCACCCACATTCAGAGAGCCTAGTTCCGGGCTTGGTCCTGCCTCAACTTGATATGCCAGGTTTTGTTGACTCCCCATGGGAGACCTTACCCTCTTTGAAGAGCGGATAAGGGGTGCGGTGGGGGGAAGGTGAGGAGTGAGCAGGAGGGGAGGAGGGAGGGGGAACTGTGGTTGGTATGTAAAATGGAAAAAAAAAACTTTTAGATTAAAAAAAAAAAAAAACACTTGATGCAGCATCTCTAACTGCAGTTCCTCTGTGGGAAAGTGACGGAGGGGAAGGACCACAGTGTCAGGACCTCAGAGGTGGAGCACTACAGCAAGGTAGAGACATGGTCAAACTCCAGCAGAACAGCAGGAGGTTGAGGGTGTCCCTGAGCCTCCTGTGGGCCAGCGAGTTCTCTGTGAAGGAAGAGTTTATGTCCTGTCTCTAGGTGAAGAGAGGGAGGGTAAGAAAACTATCTCTCGGGTTTCTGCTTCTTAACTGCTCATAATAGTTGGTGACCAGTTCTGTTTCCTACAATAAGAAAAGCCCACGGGATAACTAACCCAAGCAGAATCCCTTCCATGGTCTTACACGACGAGGTTTCCCATCACCCTCAAAACAATCCCAATAGGCAGAGAAATGGAAAGAATACAGAAGACGCTGACATCGGGAGCATGTGACAATACTCAGGACTCTTCCGACCTACAACTGCCTCACCACTACCCTATAAGGCAGAGAGCATGGCCCTCTGCTCTCCCCAGAGGAGAACTCAGTAGGGAGAGACAGGAAAGGAACAGCACCTGGTGAGCATGGATTGGTACCTCCTCTCCCAGGGGTGTTTCTCAGAGTTTCGGAAGTTGGAGACTCGTACCCTTTGATGCAATGAACTCTGTTCCAGATATCTGTTCTTATGGGTTTGCCTCCACTTGGGCAGATTGCTCTAAGTACCAGTGTTATTTGTAGTAGCAAAAAAATTGAAATGACCTACATGTCTGCCAATGGAGGCTGGATCGAAGTAAGCTGCCATGGTCCATGCTCTCATACAATGGAAAACAGGCGGGCATAACAAGTAGATACAGCCCCATATTGACAGATGAGGTTGAAGTCAGAACATCAGGGTAGATGCTACACTTGTGGTTGGGTGGGTAAAGACAGCACATAAACCATCTGTAGACACACCGTCTATCTCTGGAAGGATGTATAGATTGCTGTAGTTGCCAGAAGACTGTAGACGTGAGGGGTGAGAGGAGATGGACGTTTTGGTGACTACCGTATGTATTTTTTTATTTTATGCTATTAACACATGTGTCCTATATTCCAATTTTTTGAGAAAAAATAAAATGAAAGTAAGGACTTTTAAGCCAGGCATTGGTGGCGCACACCTTTAATCCCAGCACTTAGGAGGCAGAGGCAGGCAGATCTCTGTGAGTTCAAGGCTAGCCTGGTCTATTGAGTGAGTTCCAGGACAGGCTCCAAAGCTACACAGAGAAACCTTGTCTCAAAAAACAAAACAAAACAAAACAAAAAAAACCAAAACAGCACAAAAAGTAAGGAGTTTTAATGTTTTTAGCATATATTAAGTATGCATAAAATTGGTTTCATTATTTTTCATACTTGTATATATTATATTTTGATCATATTCACCCCTTGTTGCTCTATCTTGTCTCCTCTCCACTATCATTGATCTCAAGAATTTTTATAAATAAATAAAACAAAGACCTACTGTCATGTGGCAAACATGGGGGTGGAGATGGGTGCTGAGCTTCTGGGTGGAGCCTCCATGTCCATCACACTCTCTTGGCTCACTCACCAGATTTTGCAGGAGAAGAGACATCCATTGTCACAGAACAAGTAAGTGAACAAGCTAGGGCTGGAAAGTCAAGTGCCCAAATCTAGTCACAATGGTTGTTTCTCTTGTTTTGAGGAGATGGGTTGAGACAGGGTGTTATTCTGGAGCCCAGGCTGCCCTCAGACTCACAATCTTCCTGTCTCTCAAGTGCTGGGATTGCAAGAATGTGCCATCCTGTTATTTTATTCCTCAAATATCAACTCCTAGGCACACTAGAGAGAAAAAGGCATGAGAAATTAAAATGGAATTTCTTATTGAGAAGGAAAAGAAGGGACAAGAAACACAGGAAGATTTAAGTATGAGTCACCATTCTCTCTGCTCTCCTAATCTCGGCACCCACCCCATAATGAAGGTAGTATTGTTATACACGAGTGTCAGTGAATGTCACTGTAACTAGTCTATGATGGTTGCTGCCATCCATTCATTCAGCAAGCACTTACTGGTGATTCACCTGGGGGAGGAGGCAGGAAGAGTTTTAAGATTCACAATATAATAGGAGAGACTATATCTTGGATGCTACATGTATGTCATTCTATGCCCCACAAGAGGAGCTGGAAACACAAATAAATCTTCAATAAAAATGCCTAAAATTAATAAGTCTGTGTGTGTGCCACTCCTAGCCACAGTGGGAGCTGTCTCCTGCTTCCACAGCTCTTCCTCACCTCTAGCCTCTCTGATCCCTCCCTCCCCAGCAGCCCTTCAGTGCATCCTCAAGCCTGTTGGCACAACTTCTCATTCAGGGATACAGAGGCAAGAAGACAACCTGAGCTAAACACATGACAGCAAAACCTCAAAAACATGTGTTCCCAAGCCATAGTGTTTCAGCAAAGAGATGTGATTCCCTCTCTCCCTTCTCATTTTATTTATAAGTGTTTTGCTTCGAAGTGGCTGAACTGCCGAGCTCCATGACACAGCCTGCAGCACAGCAAACTGGCTTTTTCTGAAGCTCATAATGTGATAATTAAACTGCTAACAGGCACCTCAGTGATGGCATTTGCTGAAGATGTGAAAGCCCTCTCACAATGGCACCTTACTGTAGGGGACTCATCAGTGGAGGTAGAAGGATAGGCTCACGGTTTATTTTTTTAGATATTTTCTTCCATGAGTACATTAAATTTTTATGTGGAGTGAAATGGGACAGGACTTGTTTCCCTTCCACTGCACAATGATTTATTACCCAAAAAAGACCGCAGAACTAATTAGCAGAGTAATTAATTAATATAAATTTGCATATTTGCATTTGCAATTAGTGCAGCCGACTGATTAGTCTGAAAATGAGAAGTTTGACTCATTAGATGTTAGTGTCTGCTGGACCAGAAAGCGGCTGCCAGATGAGGCGGAAAAGGGTGGAATAAGCATGTGTGTTTCTTTTGTTAGAAGAATGGAGAATATGCTCCAATATCTGGGGCCAGACATCAGAGTTTGCAATTTAAAAAAAATAATAAATTATTTGCTTCCATTTCTGCTACTCAATGTTCCTTGCCCTTTTGCCTACAGCAAGCCATTCCTGCCAACCCTGGAAGCCACTCGACCCCTGAGAAGGGCTCTTCCTAGTCCCTCAAAGCGGAAGGGTCTCTGTTGTTTGTGGGTGAGCAGAAAGTCTGTCCCATTTTGATGTCCCTGGAATTTGACTCTTGCACTCAATTCAGTGGTTCTGTCAAAACAGTTCTCCAGTGTTGATGAGGACCCTCAGGGGACTTGGAGAGGAGACTACCGTCCCTTCCGGGCTTCTTCTGACTGCTGCCTCTTTGTTCCCCAGCTGATGACTGACTCAAATCTCTCACCTCCAGTAGACTGACTAAATCCATGTCTGCAAAATGACACAGGGTGAACAATCCATAAATATAACACATTGACAGCCAGACACACAGACATCAAGTAACAGCCACTAAACAACCATAGAAAGAGAACGGATTTGCTCCAAAATGTTCAGGGAGGCTGGGAAACAATGGGAAGTAGCATCTTGATTTAACTTTACTGAATCTGTTCAGGCAGAGGATTCATGTAGAGGGGAGACTGGTCTGCTATGAATGCCTTTTCTTGTTTTGGGTAATAATGGGCATTTTTAAATTTAAATTCTTTTTCAATTTACATTTTCCCCTAATTGGAATTAAACACGTATACATTCCTTGATGGTTGCATTTCTTTAATATATGAAAAAGAAAAATTTAAACTGTATCATGTTGGTTCAGTGCTATAGATAATATGCAAATGAAAAAATATCTAGTGTTTGTTAATCTATAAAATCACTTTTAATACCATTCAGTTAGTTATGTTGTACGCCAACTCTTACCCTTAGGATTTGGAGAGATTTTAAATAGAAGATACACATGAGCTGTTCTTAGACTATGTTTTTCAAGCTTAGATACTATCAAATGTCATTCACAAGCTCCCCTCTACCCCAAGCCAGGGGCCCTGCATTGTACATTCTAGAAGGTATCAATTCCAGATTGGTGAGCTATATTTTAACTGTGTCTCAAACGGTCGTGTATGGGAAGCCTCAAAGGTGACCAGGCCTTTAAGAGACTAGAGCACAATGGGTGCTCCTTAGGTTACAGGGGGGAGCTTCCCTTGGAAGGATAAGGGTGGCTCTTGTGGGTCCCCTGTGCTCTTGCAGGAATCAGTTCTTCTGAGTGAGGCCTGCATCTCCATTGCTCTCTGGCTTTCAGTTTTGTGAAGTGACTATTCCTCTCACACGTATTTTATCATTGCTACCTGTCTTGAAAGGAGGCAGCCATGGGGAGGGAGGAACCTCTCTAGAGTCAAATTCTACCCTTTATAAAGTTGGCCTGCCTTGTGTATTTCATCTTAATAATGTAGAACTGACCAATTCACATGTCTACCTGTCCTCCGAACCTTGGTGTGACTTTCCCTCTCGACTCAGACCATCAAAGGAGGTAAGGGTATGATCATTTCTTTAGACCTTCACCTCATTTCTTAGACTGAGAACTTCTTCTGAAGACAACTAAATTCTATTTACATCTTTATATCCCCAAACCTAGCATACCATCTAGTACACAGTAGAAAACAAATAATCCTTGTGAAATTATTGCATGGAAGAATAAATGAAGAGATTTATATAGATATAACTTTATCTAGAGATCTGTCTACAAGAAAAGGAAAAACAGCTCTCATGAAATGTAAGGAAATGCCACTCAAAATGCCAATGAACAAAATGGAAGTTTAAATGACCCCTGCATGTGATGTCCTCAGCTTGAACTCTTCCTTGGAATCTTCATCCTGTTTATCTTAGGCTTTTACCCCTTTGAATGCTTTGCTTTAAAAAGGGTCCTTGTGTTTAATAGGTTTTCAATAGCTACCAACATAGTAATTCCTTGTCAGTTTACAAAAACCAACTACTTATTCTACATCCACAAGTTAGCAGTAAGATCCAGACAAATAATTATGACTCAACCATGACTTAGAGTTGCTCTTTAGTAGTTCAGAAAGAATTGGAACTGGTAAGTAGAATTAGGAACAACTGTGAACAATGGAAAAAATATAGAGGCAAGGTTTAACATGGCATTAGAAGTCCCTCAGAGGAAAGATCTTTATATTTTTATTGATTATTAAATAACAAATTTTTTGTTTATCTGTTTCTTATACCACCTCCCCCATAGACAAAATATTCTTCTGAGCCAACAACTGACACTAGCCATTCCTGTATTGTAGGTGGCATTTGATCAAGGTGAGCTCTTTCTTGATGAGGCCACCTGAAACCATGATTACATGTGACATCAGTAGTTGCTGTGGATATTCAAGTCTCCACTGTTTTCTGAAAGGTATTTAGAAAGAATACCATATAATAAGACTCTTTTTTCACCCTCCAATTTTTGTACATGAAACTGCATTGGTAGTCACTCAGGCGTTATATATCTACTGGTCTGTCTGTTTGTTTTAAATTTATTCTCCACTTACCTCCAAGAATATTTGAGGTAGCAATTGAGTTGAACGCTTTTATACGCTTTGTAAAGCAATTCACCATCTAAAAAGATTCCTTGTTTCTTAACTGTGCCATAATACACATGACAAAATATATTTTTATATTTGTTTCCTATAAACTGCGTGCTTTATCTGGAACTGTAGCGCAGATATATTGAGAGGAAACCAGCCACGATAATGGGTGGCAGTACCTTCTGTCTTCATCACCAGAATAGAGGAAAATAAAGTCATATTTCCGAAAACGTACCACAAGAATAGCTATAATTGTCCATTCCATATTTGCTTGTTGAAAAAAGGAAGACTGATTTTTATATTTGTCTGAAAACACAAATTAGGATTTGCTTACTCCTCTGCTCAACCATTGCCAAGTGAGACGTGAGGAAGTAAAGACTCCCCCCCACCCCCACCCCACTGCCACAGTACTAGCATGGGGCTTCTTTTGTTTGAGGGCTTGGCTGTTACTTCTACTTCAGTCAAGCACTGACCAGAAATAGAAGAGGTTTAATGGGGGAGATTGCTCTGTCTATTTAAGAAGTTGGAAACCCAATGGGACACATAGCTCTGTTAACAGAACAAACTTTTTTGTGGCCTGGTAACTTAAACACTGATTTTTTTTTTTAAAAGCATCATTCCAGATCATTGGTCCATTAGGTGAATTATACACTTTGGCTATTTCAGTAAAACACTCTCCAGCCTTTTAGCATCATTTGAAAAGGGAGGCAGGGATGCCCTTGTATGGCTGGAGACTTGAGGACCTGCCTGGCCTCTGTGGTTTCTGCTTCCCTGGAACACTTACTGACAGCTAATCCTTCTGACCACAGACCTTTCTCATTTCAACTACTGTTGTGTGAATTCATCCCCTCTCTATCTTTCACAAACTATAAGGTTTAATAGCGATTAACACTAGACCACAGCACTTTCAAATTAACGATAGCCCTGCCAGTTCTAATTGGTATTCTAATTAGCCTAACCGATTCAACTAATTAAGAACATTAAACTTTTTAACAAAGGCTATCTTGCTTTGTGTGTTGTAAAATGGAATTTAAAGGAGGGGGGTAAAAAGGGATAAAGAGGATGGGGGAGGAGTGAGAACCAGCTTGGATTTCCAGGACATGCTCAGGAGAGGTGGTTGAGAGCCAATGGGAGGCTTCCTCCCTCTGGAAGTGGGGGCAGGGGGTGGCCAGAGCCTGAACTTTGTTGGGTGAAGGGTCCCTGCAGCCTTTACTTTCCAGCAGGGCAAAATCAAGTTAATGTAGTGACACTATCCTCGGTCTCTGTGCCTGCTGAGACTTAGAATTGGCCTTAGGGACAAACCTAGGCTATTGGTTCACCATAAAGAGAAACTGTGAAACATGCAGCTTTATACAAAGTATGACCTTTGTCATAATGACAAGGATTGAGGCTGACTAACTCTGCAGTTTCAAAATGTGTCCAATTGAAGATGCTCTACAAGAGGCAGGCCAACTTTAAGAGAACTCTGTGCTTTAGTAGACTTGCCGATAAACCAGTAATGGCCACGCAATAGAGTCTCGTTGGGTTTACAGTGAGCTCATAAATACAATGGCTTCCATGGCCCCTTTTCTTTCCTTTCCTCTTTCCTTCAGTACTTGCTCTATCTGTTGAGTCTATGGTCTCTTCAAAATATATCTCAATTTTGGCCCTTTCTCCTAATTTCTGGTGTAATTTCTTCTGTTCAAGCCCCGAGAGTCAAAATGTCAGGAGGCACTAATGCCCAATGTTGCACATAGAAGACTCTGGACATGAGCACCATGTCATCAAGAGGACAATGAAGGCTGACAGTTAACTGTCACCTTGAAGCTGTTCACAAGATGCTCAAGTGACAGCTCCCTCCTTCCCCTTTTGTCCATAGGGAAGGGGTCTCTGTACCCTAGAGGGCACAGGATCACAGAGAGGAATCTAAGTTCTCCACAGTTCTCCACCTCCTACCTTCACTATCTGCCCCTTCTTGCTGCCCACTCTTCAATAAACCTACTGTAAAAATAGGTAGGTTTGGCTTTCTTTGGGTCTTCATTTCTGAAGGCCCCCACACTGCATTAGACATAAACACATCTCTGTTTTGCCCTTGTTCATCTATGTTCTTTGCTTTGGCTAATATGTATTTCTTTTGGTTTTGTTAGAGGGTTCTCAAGAGTAATATACTGGCAAATGGTGAGACAAGTCTTTTCTCCTCTTTACGTCCCAAGGACCTTGCATAACCTGTGATGAAAGTCTCCTTCAACTAGGACCTCAGGGGCTTCACTTGCCCCCCCACGGTGGTCTTGCCTCCATTATGATCATCCAGAAGAGCTCATGACTGTCCTATTTGCTTGGGTCTCCTCAAAACCTGTTATCCACACAGTAATGGAAACAGAACACCTGCTCACATCCTCCAATTGCTTCCCCTGAGATTGGGAGATTTGAAATCCTCAGCATTGCTGACCATGGTCTACAAAATCTGCAGCTTCATGCCTCCCACAGTCCCTCCAGTTTTCTTCTCTTGGTCACTATGCTCCAGACGTAGAGCTTCCAGAGTGAACCAAGGAGGGATAGGGTGTCTCCCCCAGATACTAGACCAAAACAGATTCATTTCTTACAGAGAACCTAATAATCTTGAAGAAACTGACAGTTTTCAATCAACATTCACTAACAATACTAAACTGTGGTAGTGATTAAAATATTCCACAATTCCTGAAACCCTTGGAATCTCCAAAGCAACTGGGTACTGGCAACAGGAAAGGCCAAGGCAATACTAGGTCTGGGACTCTCAGGCTTGATTCCAACAACTAGGAAGGCAGAGGAGCATAGAGTTGAGTTGATCACTAACATCCGATGGCATAAGCAATCATTCCTGTGTAATGAAGTTTTCGTAAAAACCAAAAAGACTGGCTTCAAGGGTCTTCCAGGAGACTGAGTACAGGCAAAAGCTCCCAGAGGGCAGTGGGTGGACCCACACAGTGGGTCCTCTGCTAGCACAAACCCAGCAAGCACTCTCTAGCATCTCCTAATGGAAAAGTTAAAGTTTTGTTTTGAAACAACTTAACATCTGTGAGTTTATTTTGCAACTAAACTTTATAAACTCAAAATATTGTTTAAATATTTCTGGTGAAAACCCACACAGAGACATGTTCTAATGCTAAATACATTCCAAATTTTGAAGACTATACACAAATACTGCAAAACACCTAGTAAACAATGTTTGAAGTAGATACATGTTAAAATAATAATTTGACATTGTGGAGCAAGTCAAATGTTATTGAAATTAAATTCACGTATTTTTGTCTTGCTCTTTTAAGTATGAGAAAATTTTAAGTTATACATGTGCCTCAAATTGTACATTGATTGTAAAGGCATATTCTAAATTCTAAACTTGTCTGCACAAATTTCTCCTTACAGTAAAAATTCGCTTGTTTTTGTGCGCACAGAGCTAGCAATGATATCTTTTAAAATGGCTAAAGATATTAAAAGAAAGACTGTATTTCATAATTTTGAAAGCTAAACCTCAAGTTTTAATGCTAATAAATCTCCATTGGAAAATAGCCACTCTGTATTATATTAATGCTCTAGTTAGGGTAACTATTGCTGTGGTGAAACACCATGACCAAAAGCAACTTGGGGAGAAAAGAAATAGAATTTTAATTGCTTTGGGCTTGAAAATCTGAGACCATGAAAAGATTTAGGAGCCTTTGAAGATGGAAGCCTTGCTCCTCAGAGGCAGGCAGGACCTCCAAACAGCACCTTTGCTATTAAAGATGAGCTCACTAGAAATGCAGAATCCCTTGCCTCAGCCAATCAGTATTTCATTGCCCCAAGAGCCCTTCAGTGACTCATAATTCCTACACGCCTCTCTTAGCTAAGGTTACTGTTGCTCCATTGAAACACCATGATCCAAAAGCAAATTGGGGAGGAAAGAGTTTATTTGGCTTACACTTCCATATCACTGCTCATCAGTGAAGGAAGGCAGGACAGGAACTCAAACATGACAGGAACCTGGAGGCAGGAGCTGATGCAGAGGCTATGGAGGGATGCTGCTTCCTGGCTTGCTTCTCCTGGCTTGTTCAACCTGCTTTCTGATAGAATCTAGGACCACCAACCCAGGGATGGTACCCTTTGAAATTGGATTGGCCTTTCCACATCAATCACTAATTAAGAAAATGCCCAGCAGGCTTTTATACAGCCCAATCTCATGGAGCACTTTTCTCAATTGAAGTTCCTTCTGCTCAGATGACTCTAGCTTATGTCAAGTTGACATAAAAATTAGGCAGCAAAATTAGTCATATTATTTATGATTGCCTTTACATTGTATGGCAACAGAAACATTATGTGGGCAAAGCTTTAAACAATTTTATATGTCTTTATAAATAGAAAGTTTATTATCCCTTGTTGTATGTATGTGTGTATATGTGTGTGTATACATGTATGTTTTTAAATATGTGCTGTCAATTTGTTTTATATATATGGTTAGTTCTAAAAAATGTGTTTTCTAAGGAGGTTTTCTGTTTCTTTTCTTTTTGTTTTGCAGCGCTAAGGGCTGAACTTGTGCTTTCTAGGAAAATGCTCTACAACTGAGCTAAATTCCCTATCCCTAAAAATATAGCTGTATATAAGAGACATGGATACACATTAAAATTTGCCCACGGCTGACAAGTTGGCTCAACAGGTAAAGGTGCTTACCACAAAGCCTTATGACCCAAAAATTATAAAACAAAGCCCAACATGGTAGTAGGAGAGGATCAACTCCCTTGAGTTTATCCTCTGACCTCCACAAATGTGCTGTGGCATTTGATTGTCGATATACACACACACACACACACACACAGTCACACACACACACAGTCACACACACAGAAACACACACTCACATATACACAAACATTCTTATACACACACACACACACACAAACACACACACATACAAACACACACACACACACACACACACACACACACACACACACACGTTTTGTAAATGAATAGGGATGGACAAGATGAGTCACTGGATAAAGGCACTTGCTGCCAAGACTAACAACCTGAATTTGATCTCTAGAACCCAGATAGTAGAAGGAGAGAACTGACTCCTTCAAGATGTACTCAGAGGTCTTCACACACACACACACACACACACACACACACACACACACACACACACACAAGTACATGAACACAATAAATAATTATTAAAATTTAAATCTCTTAAATTAAATTTTTGAAAAATTCATACTGTATTTACATCATTT
>CABHPQ010168092.1:43796-71523 GCA_902168405.1 Peromyscus aztecus | reverse complement strand
TGAACTAAATAAAGTCAAAACTTGGTGTGACATTTCGAGCAGCACTGCTAAGACCGGATGTCCTGTCTGACGTGGTAGAGCAGAGGGGTAGGACCCAGCCAGCTCTTCAAAATCAAGCCATATGAAAAGCGGATCCCTTACAGAGTCAGCTCTCTGAGAAGAGATACGCAGATAACTCGAATTTAAATAAGACTGTATCTGCCCGCAGTTGCAGGTCTGAGAGCAAAGAGAAGCGTAACAATTCAGTAACACTGTCACTTAGGTACAGCAATCAAGAACAGGATTACAAGGTGGTACATCTGAGTTCTAACCAAATATCATTATGATCATTCCTAGGCATGTTCACCATGAAGCCTTCCATGTTGTGGTATAAGCCTAGAGTGCATTTAATAGAGTTAACACCATCGTTATCTGCATGAGAAGTACACCCACTGAGATACTCCTATCCTTAGCATATACAATGGACACCGTTGGTGGAAACTGTGCCTTTTTTCATTTGTTTGCTTTTTTGAGACAGGGTTTCACTGTATAGCCCTGGCTGTCTTGGAACTCACTCTGTAGACCAGGCTAGCCTCAAACTCAGAGATCTGCCTGCCTCTGCCTCCTGAGTGCTGGGATTAAAGGAGTGAAACACTACACCCAGCCCTGGAAGCTGTGTTCAGAAACCAATTACATCAATTAGTCATCCTCAGTTTCCAAAGAGAAATGCTGACCTTAGTGCACTTGGATATAATTAGGCAAATTCATCAACAGACCCTGGTTTTTATCATTTACATTCCCATTAAGGAAAAGCAACTGGTCTTCTTCACAGTGTTATAATAATTTGTTCTATTGATGTATATGCATCATGGGAAAAAGAACACTTAGCACTTACATGCTTTACCCCTAGAATAACCTTTCTCTGGACTAAATACCAGAAACATGTGACAATCACGTTGGAGCAGCCACCCTGCTCTCCTGGGTATTTTAAATGACTCACCCAAGATGCCACAATAAGATTAGAAGAATATTTACTGCTCTGTTGACTGTGGATGGAGAGCTTCCTTTGCTTGGAAGGTCACTATGGTTATGTTTTTACCTTATGACAGTTTATAGAAGCTAGGCAGAGGAAGTAGCTACTCACATTCTCCTTGTCAGGAATCCCTAGAGGGAGAAAAGAGAGAAAAGAGAGGCCATAAATTGTATGATCAACCAATACAATGGAACCAAAATCCTTTGCTGGAGGAAGATCAGTAACACTTCCATGTTTTCCATGTGTGTGTGTGCACCCATAAAAGCTACACAGAGAGACAGACAGATGCACCCACACGTAACTCTAAATCAGTGCGTCGCGGCGAATGGAGCCATGTGTACGGGCAACAAAGCCCAGGATTATTTTGTGTCCACCATACGCTTCCCCCCTCCCAGTGGTAAAAATCTCTCTGTGACTCACTTAAACCCCGCACATCTCCACACAACAAACCACCTCACTCTGCACCTTGAACTCACTCTGCACTCTGAACTCAGGAGCAAGCAGCACAGGAACCCACCAGAACCCAAGTTCTGTCTTGAGCAAAGCTCCTTCCTGCTGTGCTCAGGCCAGGCCTAAGCACGGCGGCAGCTGTTTCCAGGCCAGGGTGAGCTCAGTCCCCTTAGCTAAGAAATGCCCCGTTCTTCCGTGCACTCCTCTGTTCGGTCATTTACGAACATTACAGGAGCATCTACCAGAGGCAGCCCCTGCTCCTTTCCTCTGGGTGGACACGGTAAGGGGGCCGCCGTGGGAAGCCACATCTTCAGCAGAGCTCACTAAGTTCAGGGCAGTGGGCACAAGTGTTAACCCAAGGAGCAAAAAGCAGCACAGATCGGTCTCCTGTGTGGCTTCTATCTGACTTCCAACCAGGGGCTCAGCGTAAGGTGGTTTGCCCCACAAAACCACAGCGTGTCCAGATTCTAAGTATACGGGGCACTGTTCCCAGATATGGCCACACAATCGCCATGTCAACCTTAACAGAATGGGGTGGCCATCCCAACGGCAGCAGGGTGGCAGGCAAGCAGCCTTAGACTGGAAGAGATCATCTGAAAGCTTGGTCTAGTTGGAGCTTTGATCCCTTAACCTGGAGAGTCTCAAGACACAAATACTCAGGCAGGATGCAGGGGTGATAGGCACGTCTACCATAGCATCCCAGATATACGTGTGTGTGTGTGTGTGTGTGTGTGTGTGTAAGGAGCCAGGTGGTCTTGTGCCAGCACTCTGAAATTCATCCTACACCCACCCAGTGGGGCAACTATCCAACCGGCAACCACCTTGCAGGCCCGGAGTGGACCGACTGAAGAGAGCCGGGGTACAGTCAACTGCCAGTTTGGGAAATCTGAATATTGACTTGATAGAGGATTTTTTAAGGGAAATAATGGCAGCTCTTTCATGTGGTGGAAGTGCTGACTGCACATGGAAAAGCCTTTGTTTTCAAAAAGGCCTCCTGGCTGGGAGCAGGGCTGTGTGCCTGTAACCCTAGACACTAAGGAGGCTGAGGCAGGAAGACCGCAAGTCAGGCTAGTCTCAGGTATGTGGTACCACACAGTGGAGAGAAAGACAGACAGAGACAGACAGAGACCCAAGTTCAAGCTCCTAAGCTTTTAGGAGAAAGTGGAAGGACTGTGAAAAAGTCAAAAACTGCAAGCCTTGAGAGTAAGGCAGGAACACATCATGCAACAGAGCCCTGACATCCGAGGGAGAGCAAGGCTGGAAAGCTATTAAATTAATAAGAACAATGGGAGCCACCGCGTCTGATGGTGATGGTTAACTGTGGAGTAATTCATTTGAAAGTATGGGGCGGGGCTGGGCGTCAGTAGGGCACTCGGGAGGCAGAGGCAGGCGGATCTCTGTGAGTTCGAGGCCAGCCTGGTCTACAGAGCAAGATCCAGGCACCAAAGCTACACAGAGAAATCCTGTCTTGAAAAAAAAAAAAAAAGTGTGGGGTGGAAGTCAGACTTCATGGGGCTAGTGAGTGGCTAGGGGTGAGGACATAATAGCTAATACTTTATACATAATTATTATGGGCCTGGCACTCTTTTAAACACATGGCACATTTCAATTCGTTTAATACAACTACCTTAGCAGGGAAACTGAGGCACAAAGCATCTGAGTGTCTTGCCTGAGGTCACATAGCTAGGAGACAGCACAGTTGATTTTTTTTTTTTTAAAACTCGGGCAGGTCCTAGTGTACGGGTTCTTCCTAGCTCAGCCAGGAGGGGGAGGAAAAAAGGAGAGAGAGAGAGAGAGAGAGAGAGAGAGAGAGAGAGAGAGAGAGCAAGCTGATGTCTTCTTTCCTGCTCCCTTTTCAAGGAGGAGGCAGATGTGGGAGAGGGCGGGGGCTATAGAGAAAGAGCGACAGCAACGTGTGGGACAGAAGGCGGGAACCCTGGAGATTCCGCCAAGGCAGAAGGTGGCTCCTGCAGAAGCTAACTCATTGGAGGGTGAGAGCGGCATTCAAGGACCAAGGGACAGGGTGGAAATGCTGTCTGCCATGTCTGTATCTGGTCATCAAGGTACCATAATTTCAACTACTCCATGCCTGATACTTTGTTACACACACACACACACACACACACACACACACCCATAGGGGGGATAGGGAATAGAGAGATGGCTCAGCAGTTAAGATCATGTACTGCTCTTCCAGAGGACTGATGCAGTTCCTAGCACTCAGGTCAGATAGCTCACAACTGCTCCAGGGAATCTGGTGCCCTCTTCTGGCCTCTGAGGGCACCTGCGCTCTTGTGCACAGACACACACATAAAAATAAAACCAACCTTGAGAACAGCATCACACAACTCACCCTACCCCTATCTTTAAACCTCAGCCAAGGGTGGCTCTCTCACAGGAGCCTGATTTTTTTTTTTTTTTTTTTTTTTTTGCTGGTGTACATTGAACATATATACCACAGCACTTGACTATGCACACATGTGTGAAGTAAATACCACAAGTTAAGCTGCCCATCACCTTCCTATGTGGTAGAGCACCTAGCACCCAGAACCTACCAAAAGCCTGGGATTGAAGGGGCCATTTTAAAAGAACTAATGACTTCTGTTTCTCTCTTTGGTCAATGGAGCTTAAGTGGACAGAAGATGGGGTTCCCGCACACCCCCCCCCACGTGGCTGAGACAAACACAGCTCAGGAATCCCATTTTGAAAAGGGCACAGAACTATTCCAAGCATGCGGATATCCAGTATGGCAGTCCCAGCCTGCACCAGAGCCAGGCACTCTCCACTAGTGAAGGCCCCACAGGACAGAGCACAGACCACCTACCTATACACGATCTCCAGTGCAAGCTGCCAGTCTGTTACTCACACCAGAGTCAGGGTGCTTCCTCTACCATGCTGGTGTTCAACACACTTTTTTTTTTTTTTTTTTTGTCACATGAAAACACATACCACACAACCAATTTTCAGATACAAAATGTCCACACTTCACTTACTGTCATTGTTAGAGCCCGTTTCCATAACACCATAAGGAGGAGCCAGAAGTCCGGCCATGTACTGTCGGTATTTCTGCAAGACAAGATTGTAAAGTCAGCACACAGGTATTTACTCGCTTGGGGCGTACGTTTATTTACATGTTAAAGAGCAGAAACCCTGGGTGTCAGGAAACCCGAGTCTCTTATTTATAGAGCCAGGAAGTGTGCTCTCTAGGGCTCTGGCTTTAAACTAAAGATGTGGGGTTCAGCACAAGGCTTCCTGGGTGAGACTGAACGTGTCCTCTGCCCAGGGCAGGGCTCCACCCAGCTGCTTCATTTACATGTTATGCATTTGTGGGGAGAGAATGGTGGGGTTCTTACCTCTCCCCACCCTGTATACACAGGCACCTGAGAACCAGTGAGTGTTTACAGGCGCAGACACAGTAACCGAGCTGCCTATCTCTGAGGTGAATGCCTCCGAATCAGCCGCTTTCAAAGCCAAAAGAAACACAGCAGCTCTTGGAACATGTCTCTTTGAAAGGAGGCTGACTCGCTCCCATTTACCTCCCTCCTTTTACACGGTACACCTGTCTGCTACGTGACCTCCAAAGCACTTTTGTTACGTTGTCAAATAAAATCATTTGGCTTTATTTAGATGCTCCCGAATTGTCTTCCCCTGGCTTTTGGTCCAGGCATGCTCGGAAACTTGGGGCTCTACAATATATGTGATTATCCCCAGGAGTCTGTGGTGCGTGGGAGGCATAAGGTTTGGTGAGCATCGGAGTAGAAAGGAGGGGCATTTACAAAGAATGGAAGGTGAACGCTCTCAGGCAATAAATGTAGCTTCCTCCCTTGCAGAATGAAAGCTGGGTGATTTTCCTGATGTGTGGCATCATGTATATTTATGGTTTATAATTACAGTGACACTCATGAATGTTAAACAGCATCGAAAGAACCAGCACCCCACAGTATGTGAGATACAGACACCAGTGGAAAGGCTTCATCTGTAGCAATGGGCAACTGGTGACACGTGGTACCCCAGCAGCCATCTGGCCCATTTGGAAGATTTGAACAGTGCTGTCATGGTACTTTCTCTAAAGAGCCTTCTAGTCCAGATGTGACTAGCTCCTCCCACCCCATTTTCTCTTCCCCAATAGGAAGCAACTACTCCAGTATGTGTGTGTGCCAACATGAAGGTGGCTGGTTTTTTCCCTGTCTCTGAGCTGATGACGCAAACACACCTGAAGGACCAACGTGTCACCCAGGACTGTTGTCACCCCCTCGCCATCTCCCCACTTCTGATGCTCTTCTTTCTTATACTGTTATCTACCCTTCTTCATGGGGCGACATTCTGGGCATCCAGCTGACTTGTGCTCTACATGGAACAGTTTCTGGGAAGGTGTCAGAGATCTGTTACATTCCAAGAAGCTTCGTGACCCTCCTTCAACCTGTGGAGTCCTTCCTCTTGTGCTTTACAATTCTCTACAAGCTTCTAAAAGAAATAATTCCTGTTCAATTTCAGGGGCCAGTTTGTTTTGCTTAGAAATGTTCTCTTGGGACTGGTGGTGCTATTTGCCTCTGCACGTCCACGCAAATTCCCATGGACTCAGGAAGCACCATTGACCTTCCTCCAAGCCCAGAGCACCTGGTCTGTGGCTCGGCTCCCCCAGTGCGAATCCCTGGGGCTGCTGCTTTGAGGACAGAAACCAGGGCAGTCTCCAGGGAAGACCATGTAGGCTAAATTTAGATATGTGTGTTTGGAGTTTCCATCATGTGAGTGTGGTGTCCCAGGCACTGGGCGCATCAAGAGAACAGGAGTTAAGGACCCTTGCTCTTGTGAAGCATCTAATTCCTGAAACACAGGGCACAAGGACTTGTGCTTACTGTATTAACTCCCCATTATCCATGGGGTTCCCATCCTAAGACCAATGACAGACACCTTCAACCATAGACAGCACTGACCTCTATACTGTTTTTACCTATTCACACATACATACAGTAAAGTTTAATTTAAAAACTGGGCACAGCAAGAGATTTATGGCAACTGATAACACAATAAGACAATTCTATCAACACAACGCAATAAATGTTAGATGAACATGGTCTCTTCTTATTCACTCCCTCAAAATATGTCACTGTACCCAAATAAGTTGGACTATAATGGATGACAGATAACTAAAACCATGGGAAGTAATATCCCAGACAGGGGGCAACTACTTTACAAATTTAATACTTACCTGTTGATTTCAAACACAGATTTAAATAGACAGAATACCACGTACTCATATATACCTTCAGTAATTATCAGTTGGTGACTGATGTTATTTTACTATACATATATCTGCTTATTCCTTTCAGAATTCTTTTGGGTCAAATTCTAGTATCATATAAACTAATCAGTAAATATTTTAGTAGGGATTTCTAAAAGATAAAGGCTCTTCTTAAACAAAATCACAGCACCGTCATAACCTTTTAAAAGTCCATAACCCTCAGTTGATGTAAGAATTCTAGTTGTTCCAAAATTGTCACCCATGAACCAAATTTTAAAATTAGTTTATTTAATAGGACAACAATGGTGTCAATACAACAGCTTTTGGTACAAAAGTGAAGATCAGAGGCAGGGTTAACATATCTGTAATTAAAGGAAATGTTTCTTTAAATTAAAGAAGTGTGTGTGTGTGTGTGTGTGTGTGTGTGTGTGTGTGTGTGTGTGTGTAGAATAGAAAGACATCCTGACATTAACCCCTGACCTCTACTTGTGACTGCATGGGTAGGCACACTTGCATGTACATGTGCACACAGGCTTTATAGTGCTACACATACAAACACAGGACAGTCTAGAGCAGTGGTTCCCAACCTTCCTAATGCTGTGACCTTTTAACGCAGTTCCTCATGTGGTGATGAGCTCCAAACATAAAATTATTGTGTTGCTACTTCGTATGTGTCATTTTGCTGCTGTTATGAATTGTAATGTAAACATCTGTTATGCAGGATATCTGAGGTGTGGATCAAGAGGGGTCATGCCCCACAAGTTGAGAACTGCTGGTCTATAATGTGATGTACACAGTGTGATACTGTTTTGTGGTATCACAAGAACAGATGCCTGTGCATAAATATAAGGATCTGCAACCATGAAGAGCATCTCTAGACACAAGAGGAGAGTAACAAGAGTGCTTCTGGAGGGAGGCATATGAGGCTGAGGGCAAGGAGAGAGAGACACAGTTTTCACTGTATACACTTTGGAACTTCTGACTTTGTACCATGTGCCACTTATTTCCCTTGGGGTGCCAGAACAGCTCACAGTTTTTGCTATTTTATTTGCTATTATACATTCATTTTAAGAAAGTTTTCCATTACGAGAGCAATAAGCACCTGAAATGAAACGAAACATCATACAACCAGAAGGAAAAAACTCGAAGAATTAAGGAGTTATGAAAAATAAAAGGCCATGTTTGTGTGCAGAGTCTCTCTCTCTCAGCCTGTCCCACCCTTTGCATCACTGCCAGGACAGGAGTGAAGAATCTTCCAGATCAACTGCCCACAGTCAGTTAAATTATCTCCAGCAATTCAGGTCATGTTAGCTGTTAAGTATTCTGAAGTTCAGATGTCACGGAGAGAGACAAGTTGTTCCCACCGTTTCCTGACCCAATTCCTGCCCCTGCCCCACTGAATCTGAGGACATCAGAAAACATATTTTGGTAGATGCCACTACAGTTGGCACAGATTGTTATACAGCAAGAGGAACCTAACTGGGAACTTGGTATCTGATCGTGAAGTTAGGTTGTACCAAAGCATAAAACATGTGGCTTTGACTTGAGAACCAAAAAGTGAGAGGCAGCACAGTGGGACTTGGGGGGCATGGACGGTGGTTTAAAGAGAAGGATGGTGGAGAGGAGGAGAACCACCCTTCATGATTCTCCATAGCCAACAGAATGTGGCAGAAGTGACGTGGTGTGACTTCCCTGGCTAGATCACAAGCACATGGTCTCTGGGGACCTGTGCACTCCAAATGCTACCTCTTAGAAGCCACTGACCACGCTCTAAAACACCCAAGTTAAGTTGAGAGGTCACCTGGTGGTGGACAGTTCAACTGAGCTCAGCCCCTGGGGCATCCAAATGATTCCAGCTACCCTGACCTTCCAAGCTGATATCAAGACTGGGTTTAACAGACAGGGAGCCCCCATGGGCCTTGTAGAACTCTTGACTCAGAGAATCCACATGTAATAAAATGGTATTTTTTTTTATGTCAGTAAAGTTGGTGGTGGCAACAACCCAAACACAAATTCTCTCTCTGTCTCTCTCTCTGTCTCTCTCTCTGTCTCTCTGTGTCTCTGTCTCTGTCTCTGTCTCTCTCTCTCTCTCTCTCTCTCACACACACACACACACACACACACAGGCACACACGCACACAAGCACACACGCATGTACACTGTATCCTATGAGAAATTAAATGCTTGCAGTTTTCAGTTCTGGCTTCCATGATGAGTAGGCGGGGCTGGGGGGATTTGCTGGGCCACTTTTCATGAGCTCTCTGTAGTTAGCGGCTTTCCAAGCAGCATACACATGCTACCAGTGTCTGTAAAGCCTGCGGTTATTGCCGAGAAGTTCCTGGATAGGAGGGGGCATGAGATGGCTATTCTAGGTTTGCACAGGGACAGATGCTAAGCAAACAAGCAAGTGCTCCGTTTGTGTGGCCAGGAATAGATGAGAACCAAGGGACGGACCTGTGCAGACTCAAGCCTGGAGCACTTCTGGTGGAGAGAACACAGGTCATCCCTCCGCTAGTGGGATCAGCTCCTGGGAGCGTTTAGTGGCAGAGTACCATGTGGCACTGGGAATAATAATAACACAGCCGTGGAACGACAGAGCGAGACACAGAGGAGCGACGAATCCCCTCAGCCAGGAAGTCCTCCCGAGGCTATAAGAATTGAGAGACTGGATCCTTCTAATAGTGCCTACATGTATCCCAGGAAGAAGAGCAAAGTGACGGTGTTGATAAACCTATATCGTACAACAGTTCATATTTTTACAGACGTTTAAAAACAACTCCCATTTTCTGAAAAATAAAACAAATCAAAGGCGGTGTGAAGGCCATGCTTAAGAAGTTCACACGTATAAGTCAGTACTGGTCAGTATGAACCTGAGGACATCAGTCTTCAGAGGTGATCCAGTAGGTTTTTATGGCTGTCACTCACCATACCCCCCAAACCCCAAATCTCAACAGTTGAGGTATGTGGTGGCTTGGCTGAGGTATGTGGAGCCCTTTGTCCATATCTTCTTTGGAATCCTGGTTGACCTTTCCCCACAAAGCCACCACAATACTGCAGTAGCCTTCGTGGACTCATTCAGGCACTTGCCAAGTGCCCCCAGTGCTTAGAAAGGAACTATGCTACTACCTCAAGTCTTGAAATGACCAGCTCTCAGCAGAGCCAAAGCAGCAGTGAGCTGAGGCAAGATTGGAATCAGCTCTGAGGTGGAGAAGAAAGTGCTGAGCTCTGGTGTTACCCCAAACTCCTGCACAGTGGCCCTCAGAATATGGCCTTGTATGTGACTTGTAACAGCTTAGGCTTTCTATTCCATGAGCATTCGCTCCCATCCATACTATCCTCCAGAAGCCCCGCCTGGGGTGGAGGTAAGGGCACAGCAAACCAACAGAGTCTCTGTTGGCTGTCTCAAGACTGTCTCAAGACCCGGTGTGCCAGTGTGTCTTTTCCCATGAGGCCACCCTGCCGAAGGTGCTGATGGGACTAGGGGTGCCCCTCCCAGCCTCTCAGAGAAGTTGCCAAAGCAGCTTTTCAGATGAGAGCAAACCCAGAAGAGCGGTCAAGGGTTCTAGGAGAACCTGGTGGATCTGGGTCTCTGGCTTCCTCTGAGATCAGAAACTGGAAGGTAGTTCATCAACAGGGTCCCTGCAGACAAGTCCTCCAGCCTGAGTCTCGTCAGTAAAGTGCATGCTGAGTCGGATCTGGGGTGTCTCTGCTTTGTTCTGCACAGCTGGGGGTATCCACAGAACCCTGAAGAAAGACGCATCACAGAAACACAACTTTCAAGGGAAAGCGGGTGTCTTCACTCTCACTGATTTCATAAATTACAGCCTTGAGTGTAATTTCATTTTTAAAAATGCCTTTGGTTCCTAAAAAATTGAAGGTTTGCAAACCATGACTAAAGAATCTCTAGACTTTCCACCAGATTGCTATCACTCAAACTCCTCCACACAGCATCAACAAAGCCTGGTGTAGGATTGACTAGGCAATGCTCCTGAGGCTCTGCTCTCCGCAATGAAGACTTCTGTGGCTGTGTATCGATGGTGAGTTCTGTCACTGAAAAGCTTTTCCAACAACAAAAGGTAGTAACAGGCTGAGACAGAAGGATCATGAAATTGAAGCCAGTCCGGGTGACAGTGAGTTCCTGTCTCAATAAATCAAAGGGAAAGGACAGAGAGGGCAGTGGTGGAGCCCTTGGCTAGCATGCCTGAGGCCCTGGAGCTGATGCCTAGCTCGGCAGGTGGTGGAAGTCCATACTAAGGCTGTTCAGGTTATGCAGCCCCATGGAGCAGCATTGACCTTCTCCAGCTCAGGAGCGAAGCTCCCCAGAGTGGCACCCAGCAAGGCAGGAGGGATGACAGAAAGATAAACAGCAGCTCTTCCTGGACTTTCAATTTTATTCCATGTCAAGTAGTTGAAAGGATTACTTTTATACTTTTATATTATAGAGTAGAAAGATAAATTTGCATAAATTTTAAAGATTAAAGCGTACAGCTTCAAAGAAATTCTGAACTGGCTGCTGGCTACTTCTAGCTACAAAGGGTCTAGACCCCAGGCATTATGTATTGATTTCCTCTGCATTCAGGAACTTCAGTGGAAAAAACCAAGGACCTCTGATGTTGTGGAAAGCATGCAGACATTGGCATCATGTAAGCCTGCAGCCTTAATTCTGACTCTGTCAAACGCTACCTGTGTGGGCTTGAAGACACTCAACCCAATCTCCCGGATAAGGAACTTGGGTAGTTACACCCAGCTCTCAGACCCTTGTGAGGGAAAGAAATAAAATCTATGAAAGTACCCAGCACATATTAGGCACTTCATAAGTGGTTATTGATAATGACAATAGTAATACTGAAAATAACAATAAACCAAGGTTGAATCAAGATAACTGTATTATACTTCATATTTTATAACCAAATCATCACAGCTTTGGGAACGGTCACTTTCCACATCATGCCTTCACAGGCACATTGTATAAAGACCATAGCATACCTATGAGTCTGTGCGCTAAATGGGGCTATGGATACATAAGAACCTAAATCATAGACTTAAAAAAATCAGAGATATATAATCTAAAATGTCTGATTTTCAATTATCTTAAGCTCATAACTTAAATCACAGAGCTTTAAAAATAATCCCATAGGGTAATGGTGCACATCTGTAATGCCAGCACTTGGAAAATAGAGGCAGAAGGATCATGAGTTCAAAGACAGCCTTTACTACATAGCAAGTTTAAGACCCATCTGGGCCAAGTGAGGCCCTATCTCAAAGGAAAACACCAAAAACAGTCCATAACATACTACTTATTTTGTATCCACATAGCAAACCGGTCTCAGGAAGAGACAGCAGGCTCCAGGGTGGTGGGAAAAGGAAGAACACAGAGATACAAGTATCAGTACATCTGTCTCAAGATAGCTCTGATGGAAGAAGGCCTCCAAGCTGGGTCTCTTAAAGAAGTTCAAAGCTACACATGAGTATATGAGGTCATTGTTAAACCAACCCACTTGAGATACCAATGATGCCCAAGATGCTGACGAGTATGGGCGGGTTCCATGAGTGCTATCAACTGAAGGAAGAATGAGCACTTCTGAGCACTCACTGACCAAGTCTCACTCCCCAGAACACGGTCACAGTAACACGGAAGGAAGAGGTAATTAAGTACACTTTCCTTCAGACAGACAGCACTTGCTGACTGATGCCTGCTCAACCATGACAAGGGAGGCCCAGTGGGGTCCTTGAAGAACTGTTGAGGTCTCACAAGGGCAGCCACTATCGCGTGATCACACGAACAGCGACAGTCATACTAGAACGTAACAGGGAAGGCTGAAGCCATGGCTGGGAAGCTATGGGATAGGGTGTGGCAATTTAGATTTAGACATTGGATCAGAGATGAGGGTCAATGAGCCCGAAGAGGTGGGCTGAGAATGAAGCAAGGACAGCAGGGTAGAGGGCAAGGATACGGAGACGGGGAAGATGATGGTGGGGAGGCCTCAGCATGCAGGGTCTCTCACAGGTTAGGATGTGGGCCACTGACACAGTGTAATGGGAAGCATTCAGATGGAGAAGTAAGAAGAGCACATGAGTGTTCTTAGAGCATCCTGACAGTGGTGAAAATGGTTTTGATGAGAAGATAGGGAAGGCCTTGTGTACCTGAGAGCTGGCCTGGGTATAGCACAACAAAGGAACCATGAGAACTGTCAGGAATGAGGAAAGAGAGAGGGGTGTGGTGTAGGGGCAGATGGAGATGAGGACATGTGTTCTTAAAAGCAGGGGTGAGGCAGCCTCCATCTGCTCTCTGTGGACAATTCCTTGTTGAAATGCAACATCCCTGTGTCTTCAAGCTGAAATGTTGGGCGTGCTTCAGAGGGCTGCCTGGGACAAGTAACATAAGTTAGTGCTCGCTATCTTGTAGTCATTCATTAACCGAGGGCTCAGTTAGCAGAACTCAAGACGGGAGCAAGGCGCACACAGTAGGTCAATACTACTTAGTTGAAAGTCGTCTAACAGTTTACTCTGGCACTGAGACTGCGTGGTAAACTTTATGGTCACAGTAGGGCTGAGCCCACTGCAGCCCAGCCAACATCCAAGTACAGCTGTGATTGAGGAAACAATTAAGGATTGTTGCCTTGGTTGTGGGGAACAGTTGACATTTTATTATTTAACCATGTAAACCTTCAAAGGGTAGTAGATCTTAAATGTGGCTATTCCAAATAAAATACTAATGTATAAAACCCCATCCACATACTAAAATGATGTGTATTTTTTTTAATTTTATGTGTGTGACTGTTTAGGCTGCATGAATGTAAGTGTACTGCATGGGTGCTTGGTGCTCAAGGAGGCCAGAAGTAGGTGTCAGATCCTCTGGAACTGGAGTCACAGATGGTTGTGAGATGTCACACAGGAGTCCTCTGCAAAAGCAGCCAGTGCTCTTAATCACTGAGTCGTCTCTCCAGCCCCGAATTCTTAGAAAATTAAGAGTAATAATGCCGGGTGGTGTGGTGGTATTGTGTTCCCCAAAATATTGTGTACCTTAATAAATTATCTGGGGTCAGAGACAGAACAGCCACAATATTAAACATGAGTTTAGGCAGTGGTAGCATACGCCTTTAATCCTAGCATTCCAGAGACAGAAATCCCTCTGGATCTCTGTGAGTTCAAGGCCACATTGGAAACGGCCAGGCGTGGTGACACACGCCTTTAATCCCAGTAAACCAGCCTTTAATCCCAGGGAGTGGTGGTAGAGAGCAGAAAGGTATATAAGGCGTGAGGACCAGAAACTCCAGGCATTTGGCCTGGGTAGGCATTTTGGCCTGGAGAAGCATTTGGGCTGGTTAATCATTCAGGCTTCTAGCAGCAGTTCAGCTGAGAGTCATTCGGATATGAGGACTCAGAGGCCTCCAGTCTGAGGAAAGAAGACAAGCTGAGGAATTGGCAAGGTGAGAGAGCTGTGGCTTATTCTGTCTCTCTGATCTTCCAGTGTTCACCCCAATACCTGGCTGAGGTTTGATTTTATTAATAAGACTTTTAAGATTCATGCTACAGGGTGGTGGTGGCTCACGCCTTTAATCCCAGCACTTGGGAGGCAGAGCCAGGCAGATCTCTGTGAGTTCGAGGCCAGCCTGGTTTACAGAGTGAGTTCCAGGAAAGGCGCAAAGCTACACAGAGAAACCCTGTCTCGAAAAACAAAAAACAAACAAACAGACAAAAAAATTAACAGTAATATCAGCAATATAAACCATGGAAATGGAAATTCCAAAAGAAATGTGTTTCGGCACGATTGAGCCTGTGTGATAATGAGTATTCAGAGATGGGTAATGCCTGGGGGGCACTCACCAACCTAAGAGAGAGCACCTGTGTGGCCTGGGCAGGCATCTCCATGACGGGTAAGGTGACCTGCTGACGTCCCACGCAACCCAAGTCAGAAGCTCATTTTTTAATAAAAGGGGGACCTGTAGGGCCCTGACCCCTGTTTTGGGTAACTGTTGCCTTGCTTGCGGACCTTGACCTTGATATTCTCCCTATGCTAATTCCCTGCCAGGTTCTACCCTCCTGAATGCTTTAGGGAAGTTCCTTGCCTGGTACCCTGAATAATGGGCGTTAACAGATTAGAAGCAAGATTGTAAGACATCAGTAGTGAACTTCTGCCCTCCGGGGTCCTCCCATTGTGCTGTAAGCCTGTATTTAAGATCTCCTCCCCCCTTAAATAAATGACATTCAGCATTTAAAATTAAAAATATATATATATATATATAATTGAATGAATACTGTGAATGTAATCTATGAATACCACAAATGTGATTAATATCATGAGTGTAATTAATGAATATCATGAGTGTAATTTAAAAAAATAAATAAATAAAGTCAAAAAAAGTAGATTCAATAAAAAAAAAGAAAGAAATGTGTTTCAGTATTGACGATACAGACTCTGGACCCACAGACCATCCAAGGATCATTTTCCCAAAAGTAATGGCCCAGGACTGCCCGCCCTGCAGTGGAAACTACTCACAGGGGAGTTGCTTTCTTGCTGTACAATGGAAGAGAGCAGACAGCAGGAAGGGAGCTGAGCAGAGGAGATTGGGTTCAGGGTCAAGAAGACCTCACTGGCTCCGAGACATGTGAACTCCCTCTAAGTTCCATCTCAGTCCCTCAAAATCTCTTACCACTGGGGACAGGTACTGTCCACTCCTCCATTTGTTTTATCTGGAAACATTCCTACATACCTCATCCTTCCTTCCTCCTTACCTCCCATCCTGCCTTGTAAGTCCCAGTGGGCACATGGCATCCACCCAGAATGATTGGTTACATACTCATACGCACTCTACACTAAACACCTAGACACAGACACTGACTGATGTTAGGTCCCCTCAACCACCCGGAGCACATCATTTTGCTCCGTAATTCTTCACTTTTAAAGCACTTGCAGCTTGAGGCATCTCACTCTGCCCAGCCTTCCTCCCACCTGTCGGTTAGGCTGACTTTATTCACTTGCCTACATTGGTTCTGTTCTATGTTACAAGTTCCAGTGAGCAAACGAGACAGCTTTGTCACGATAAAGCAACAGATACTTACTGTACGTTTCTATGGGATCAGGGCTGGAGGCCCATGTATTGTGGGCTATGAAAATGCTTGAATTCTTTGAACAGATCTTGGCTTCTGTCCTTTCTCTACTTCTGGTCACCTACACCGTCCTGCGTGGTGTGTTCTTATTGGCTGCCCCCAGTCCGGACTGTCTAATGTTTCTCTAAACCTCAGTAACAGATTAGGTCCCACTTCACCCAGCATGAACACCAAGAGGACCAATAATGAAAGGGGATGCTTTAGCCAGCTGGAAACAGTATGGAAGAGAACACTAAGATGTCTTGTGTTCAAAGAGATGGAGTGTGAGAGTGAGCAAGGCTGAGCGAGTCGTGAGGGCACGACCTGAAGTCGCAGGTGACTGTAACCTCCAGTCCCACCTACCCACATCTCTGTTGGTGCTGACAAGACTTGGCAACCCTGCGCCCCCCAGTCCTGTCTGCCTGTGCCTCCACCGACAGCTCCCCCAGCCCTCTCCTGTTCACTCCTTTCCAAGCACATTGGCTTCTTTTGAATCCAACACAAGTGGCCCCCTGCTGGAATGTACTCCTTCACACTCAGCCTCGCCAGTATCTCATCTGAGCTGTCTTCCTTGGAGTGGCTGTCCCCAGCCCCTTAGTCTCCTCGAGACTCTGTTGTCTTCCTTAGCACCGTGCCTCCAGCGCTAGTGTGAACATCATTTACTGTGTCTGAACATGTGCTGTGTCCACTCCCGTTCCTGCTCCATTCTAAGCAAATGGAGGGCAGGGACCCTGCTATATTCACCCTCACTATGTACCTAAGTCTAGCAAATGCTATTATTATGGCACCTCTCATGGGGATGGAGAGACTGAGTGAGTGTCCTCGTGGCTCTGACACACAATAAATATGAGTTCCTATTTCCTCTATATCATTTTTTTTTCCTGAACCAATTCTGTCAAAGGCTTCATTTTCATTTAAAACAACTAATGCTTGAAATAAAAAGCAGCCCAATGCATGAAGATCTGTTGTGGAAATAATCTTTTTGTACACTGTGATGATGTGCCTCTCTGATTGGTTTAATAAAAAGCTAAATGGCCAATAGTTGGGCAGGATTTTTGAGGCACAGGGGATGCTGAGAAGAAGAAGAGCAGAGATGCCGAGAGGCGGGGAACAGGCAAGACATGAAGGAGGAGAGTGACAGCCACGAGCCACATGGCAGCCTATAGATGAATAGACATGTTAATTTAAGTTAGAAGAGCCAGTTAGAAACAAGCCTAAGCTATCAGTCAAGCTTTCACAATTAAGAATAAGTCACCACGTTGTGATTTGGGAGCTGCCTGCCAGGACGGAGAAAGACTCCCTACAGAGATCTACAACCACAAGGCTAGTGATCGGGATTGAGATCCTGAGATGGCATGGTTGAATATCTCTGTGGTGTTTCTTCTTTACAAATGAGCTTCCGGCTTTCAGGCAGGGACGGGGGAAGCCTGACGATTGGTTGATGCAGATGAAAACAAACCCTAAACTTAATTTATCAAAAATCCACAAATGGTGGTGGTAAGATGACTCAGCCGGAAAGGCACATGCCAGGCAAGCCTGAGTTGGAGCCACAGAACCGATGTAAGGTTGTAGGTGAGAAGTGATTCCCAGTATTGTCCTCTGACCTCTACACATGTGCTGGGTCTCTCACACACACCCCATAATATTTTTTAAAATTTAATACTTATTTATGAATACTTAATTGTGACTGAAAAGGAAGTACAGAGGGAAAAAGAGAGGGCAGAGCCAAATATATTCATGAAATTTTAGAGAACTCATGTATAAAATTTCCATTTCAGTATCTAAAACAAGATAGCGGTGTACAATTTTAATTCCCACACAAACTGATATGCACACATATCACCCCCAAACTCCCTGTCCTGGACAGCTTCATCCTCTTCCCAGCAGTGAGCTATAACTGCACAGACTACAGGCAGAGTTCTTGAAAACTCGGTGAAAGGCTTTCATATCATATATGTGAAGAGAAAAGTTACCATCAAAAGGAAAAAGGAACTTTATTTAAATTTGGTTTAAATGAAAACTTCAATCTTTTGGCCGTTTGCAAATGATAAGACAAATGACAGAACATGGCCGGGGATGTTTGATTATTTGTATTTAAAGGAACCCAGTTTGTTGAAATTAGCTAGGAGTTTGTGGGTGCTTATGTAATTTCACTGAACCGACTTGTGGTTTGGTTTTATTTCCCTGCCCATTTTTAACATTTTGTTTTGGATGAGCTGCCCATGCTCACCTTGAACTTACTTCATAGCCCAAGATAGACTTAATTAGTAATCCTCTTGCCTCAGCCTCCCAAGTGATTTTTGTTCGTCTCCATTAACCCATGCCTTCAAGTCTCACCTGGCATTCATTCCAGGGCCACCCTTGGCCATCTGTCCTCTCGGTGAAATCTGAGTTGGCTGACCTCCTTTGGCACTGTCATTTTGATCACTGGCCACTGCCTTCAGGGGTCGGTCCTACCTCTCCAGGCCAGTTTTCTGGGAAGTACATTTTGGCTTCCTTGGATTCTCCATACTGGGCTATATCAAGGTCCAAGGGTCTCATACATCCAATGCCCTGTGAACTGAAGAGTCTCTTTGTGCAGATAATCAGATTGCTGATGCAATTTAGAAACTTCACTTCAAATGTTAATTCTCCAGTCAGAAAACAGACGCCGGGCCTCCATATAAATGAATTCCGCAGCACTGGAAGAAGAGACGGGACCTTTCCACCGGCCAACACAAACAAGGCAGTACGACCCGGGAGTATCATGCTTCTGCATGGTGCTCAACACTGGTAACATATGGGTATTCTTGATTTTATAGCAACTTTAAATAAAAGTCCTACTGATTTAAAAAATATTAAAATTTGTCCAAATTAATAGATATGTTACTTTATAATAATATCGATTGAATGAAGTGATATGTAAATCTTGTAGGAAAACTGTGGACAATCTATAGGGGACAAACCTTTGGGCAGTAGAGAATGACCGTATTAAAACTCTCTTAGAGCTGGGCAATGGTGGAATACACCTTTATTCCCAGCACTGGGGAGGCAGAGGCAGATGGATCTCTGTGAGTTCGAGGCCAGCCTGGTCTACAGAGAGAGTTCCAGGACAGCCAGGACTACACAGAGAAAAACAAAACAAGAACAGATTTTTCTTAGAAGGTTTACCAGGAAAGTAATCACTGCCTCTCACCTTCCCACCCACCCACACAGCACACAGCTAACCTGGACAAAGAGACCACTCTGTCAGTGAACGTGGCAGGAGCTGACAATCCCAGATGTCGGGACAGCCCATGACATGGGAGCCTGGTGAAGGAGTCTGATCCTAGACACCAGGGTATGGTGATATTTTCTTTTGTACTTAAATGTTATTTGTATGTTAATAAATAAAATTCCCTGGGGGTCAGAGCTATTAGCAAGCCATAGGAAAGCAGGGCGGTGGTGGCGTATGCTTGTAGTCCCAGCACTTGGTAGGCAGAGTTAGGTAAGTCTCTGTGCATTCAGGGACACAGCCAGCATTGGATACACATGCCTTTAATCTCAATACCAACCATGGAACACCTGGAGGTCTATACAGACAGGCCATGATAAGGCGGTCATGTGGTTGGGTTTACAACCAATGAGAAGGCAGAACAGAAACTCTATATAAGGACTTTAACACAGGAGGTGCTGCTGACTCGGAGAGGTAGGACCACCACAGGAGGAAGGGTAAGGTTTTAGCTCTTAGCTCTGACCTCTTGGCTTTCTTCCTTGCATTGGTTCTGTGTTTTTTATTTAATAAAACGGTTGGTTACATCTACATTTGGCGCCCAACGTGACAAGAATTCATTAAACCGCTTGGCTTGGCTTGGCGGCAGGTCCGGTTTCTGGCCTGGGTGGCCCGGCTCCCTAGCTCGGGCCCAGGTCTGACTGACCCGCAGCTGTTTGTAGCACTAGCTTTAAGCAAGTAGCAACACCAGGGCCTGGGAGAGTCTAGCCTAGGCTTTCTCTGCCCACCCACAGTCCCCTAAATGATAGCATTCTAGCTTGTCTTCTCTCCTAATCAAAGCCAGCTGGTCTAGCCTGTCTGCACACAAGAAACTGGGATGGCTGCCCAAAGGCCTTCCCACTTACAGCTGGCAATGAGTGTGAGGCACTGGCCAGAGGCAGGAGTTTATAGATGAGGGAGAATGCTGGCCAGTAGAGCCTATCCAAATGGGCCCACAGGGGGAGGAGAGAGGTGGGCTTGAGCAATGAGGAGGGTGGGATATTGCTGAATGTGAGGTGACGGCAGTAGCGGTCAATGAGATTCCTTCACAGGGTGCGGGGTTCAGCAGCCACGCCAAATTCTTCCCGGTCCTCCTGGCCCTGCCCCAGCCTTGCTGCCTCAGGTTTGCCTTCATTCCTATCTGAATATTTGCCAGGCTCTCCTTCCTTTCGGACTTTGGCTTCTACTTTGAGAACCTTCCATCCTGATATTTGGGGTCCCCAATCTACCCAGTACCTCCATCGGTCTTCTTAGCTCAATCCCACCTCTAGTGGTTGGATCTCCTGCTGTCCCTAATGCAGGCAAGAGCCCACTTGGCTCTGTGCAGGTAGAGCCCTGATGGAGGAGCTGTTGTGGATATTGCTCTGTATAAATAAAACGCTGATTGGCCAGTAGCCAGGCAGGAAGTATAGGCGGGGCTAGCAGAGAGGAGAGAGGAAAAGGAGAGGAAGGCAGGGAAAAGGAGACATCAGCTGCCGTCCAGGGAGCATCATGTAGATGCAACAGGTAAAGCCACGAAACATGTGGCGACATATAGATTAACAGAAATGGGCTTAGTATAAGAGTAAGAGCTAGACAATGGTAGGCCTGAGCTAATGGCCGAACAGTTTAAATAATATAAGCGTCTGTATGTTTATTTTATAAGTGGGCTAAGGGACCGCCGGGACTTGTCAGGACCCAGAGAGAAACTCTAGCTACGAGGAGCATGGTTCCAGACTGATGTTCCCCCCCCCCCCACCCCGCAGTCACTTGGGAATCTCTCACCCTAAACCTGGTTATGTTGTTGATCAGGTTTCCCATCTGGAGCCTATGAGAAAGTTCTTGGCAAACTATAAAATGCTGTATGTGGAGAGATGGATGAAGCAAGTTGCTGTACCAAGAAGCTAAGGCATAGGATGAGTGGGCAGTTCCAGAGACCAGAACTCATCCTTGGAGGCATCCCGAATAACCAGTACCTTTATTTCACTGACTGAATTCACCCCAGATCTGGATCCCTGGAGAACACTAGCTCAGGCTCAAGGTGTCATTGTGTGCTAAAACTTGCCGTGATTGACAGTTGTCCGACATACTATAGCTTCTGACTATAGAACTGTACACTCCAAGTGGGTAGATGGTATAGAATATGAATCATGCCTCAATAAAAAGCAGGGGAGATCCCGAGTGGATTTCAGGCCATGAACCAGTGTAGCCTCATTTCTGTCAGAGGGAGGGATAGAAAAAGATGTGGAAACACCATGTTCCGGAAACTCTGGGTGGGCCTTGATAAAGCACATGTGCTGAGTTTACCTGTGTGGAGACCGCCCTGAGCTGCCTGTGGGAGGGATGTCGCGTGGCATGGGAAATTGATGTGTGTAGGTTCCTCTGTGCCTGTATCATACAGAGCTGTGCAAGCTATTTTCAGCATTTGATTCTTCCGAACAAAAGGAGAAAACAAGCACATAAAAACCCACAGTGAACTGACAAGCAACTTTGCATATATATAGAATTTCCAGGCAATAAAGCGTGTGCACTAACAAGCCTGCCTTTGTGTAGGGGGACATTATGCTTTGAGTTCCCACAATGCCCTCTTCCAAGCCCAGTGTGCCCTCCTAATTTAAATTAGTCTTTCAACTGTAGGAGCATTCCAAAAGAAACTAAATTTTCACAACATCCATTCATGGAACTTAACTAAAACTTGAGTTTTTTGTTTATTGGGTTTCTTTTTTTGATGGGGGATGGGCATTACAAACCGACAACACAGTAAGGTTTTCTGTTTTGCACAATCCTAAGAATAATTATTTCCTGAATATCTATAAATATTATTTTGATTATATGAATGGCTTTAAATAGCTGTTTATGAAAACCAACAATACTGTAAGTCTGCAAAGAAGCCAGTGTAATATAAAATGAGATTGATAGAATTAAACACAAATTGCACAATTATATTCTAATTTCTAGATTATAATTCAGTGTGTCGTAACGATGTATCCTAAAAATTATGTTATCAAAAAAAGATTTAAAAAAAATGATTAAGATAACTTTTCTTTTAAATCTTAAAGTAGTTCCTTCATCTGCTGGGTAATCTCATTCTGCCTATAGTAGTAAGAACAATTCAGATGAAAGATTTCAAGGGAAGGCTAACAATCTCTCATCTCTAGTAGGTTTCGCCTTCTTCTTGTAAGTGAAATTTCTCGTCTGTGTGGACAGCAGTTCATATAACTTAGCAGAAAAGTAAGTTGTTTTTAATGTTCAAGGCTCGGCTTTGTGGGCTGGAGAGATGGCTCGGGGCTTAAGGGCACTGGCTGCTCTGCCAGAGGATAGATGCTAGCTCAGTTCTCTCACATTCCCCTGGGACTCCAGCTCCAAGGGATCTTCTGACCCGCAGGGGCACCCACAGTCACACACTCACTCAGACCCATGTGTACAACCATGTGAATAAAAATACGGATTTTGATTCTTAGAGAACATGTTTAAGGTCTCCATCACTGATGTAGAATCCCACTGGGGTGTAATGGCAGGCAAGCATCCATTTTCACTATGCTTTTCTGAACTAAAGCTGTGATGTGTGGATGGCAAGACAATGGGAAGAGGAACCTGATTTCAAAGTAAATGTGTAAAATTGTGATAACAGAGCTCATGCTAAAAAGTCATGATCTGAACAAGGGAAACATTTGAAAATGGCTCTAGAGAAAATTCTAGCAACAGGTGTTTGATTTTTATTTTTAATCCTTATTTCCCCAATTCCTTCCTTCTCATAGATGATATAGAAATGTAAGATAAATATTTTACATTGCTATAGATTTTAGTTTATTGATACAAATTTAAAGTTAATTTTGTTATACTGTATGTATATTTCTACTCTTGTTTAAAGTATTTTGTTTGTGCAACTCATTTGAAATTATAGTGTATAGTTGAGAAATACAGATTAATAATTAGTCATCTATGATAGTCAAACTTATAGTCATATTAGTTAAGTTTTCTAGGTATACATAGATATACCTAGAAAATATTTCAATTAGGTAGGTAATCTTCAAACTCTTCAAAGACCTACAGAATATGGCATTTAAAATGTTTTAAAACTTAGGCTTTCTGGATAGTGAGACATGTCTGCTCCTGTCAGCACTGATTTACTTCAAAGAGAAAGATGGGTATTGAAGACACTCCATATGGAGTTTATCTTCTTCTTGGCAAAAATAGCCATTTGGGCAAGAAATTGTTCTTGCCTGCCTTGGACTGCTTAATCGACTGGACATGCAGGACCCATAGGAAGGCGACCACTAAACTTTGCAAGGCGAGATGGTCCTTCAGGTTTCTGCTTTGCAGAGGAGACACCAGCGAGCCACCCAAGGAGCAACATATAATGGGACACAGGTAAAGCCACGGAACATGTGGCGATACATAGATTAATAGTTATGGGCTAATTTAAGATATAAGAGCTAGCTAGCAAAAGGCTTGAGCCATGACCATGCAGTTATAATTAATATAAGCCTCTGTGTGTTCACTTGGGGGATGCAAATGGGAGAGATTTGTCCCGACTGCTGGCAGGCCAGGACACAGGATATCTTCCAGCTACACATATGCAAAACTTAGATGTGTATTTCTGAATGCCTGTAAATGCATTGAGTGTGTCCTTAAAAATCCTATGTGGAAAACACCTACCCCAGGTCATCCATGTAGAGGACTAAGACCTACAGAGGTGACACATGAGTAGACTTGTGTCATTGTAGCCAGAATGGGCTTGTTCTCATGCACACGCTGCTCTCTTCCTCCCTCTCACCCATGTGATGCCTTCAGCCCTATCACAGTGCAGCAAGAAGACCCTCACTAGATACAGCCACTCCATCTTGGATCCCTCAGCCTCCCAAGCTGTGAGCCAAGTTAATTTCTATTCTTTATAAATTATCCTATCGGTAATATTCCAATTCAGTAGCACCACAATGACTAAGATGATACACTTGGTGATCAGAACATTATTTGTAGATAAAGCACAGAAGCACAAAATTCCATGTTTGATCATCTCAGAAAACCGAGTCAGAAGTAGAGTGGCTTTGCTAAATAAGTGATGAATAAATAAATAAAGCTAAATGGTGTTGGCCAATAGGAATCTGAGAACAGTGGCCACACAATACACCCTGTGGCATGTTTGTATGGCATATTCATCTTATCTCAGTTAGTACAAGGCATTCAATCCTCAGATAAGGAGGCTGAATAGGTAGAGAAAGAATCCCGGCTCCCAGGAAATGTGTGCTGGCCCTACTTTCGAGAAATAATTACCAATGATAAGTTCCCCGAAGTCAAAGTTTTAGCTAAATATTACAGTTCAGATGCTCTAAAAAAAAAAAAAAAAAAATACCACCCACCAGAATGGCTCACATCAGGACAGGGAATTAAGAGTCTTGAAAGCGGAATCCAGCTGTTGTCTAGGGAAGATTGAAAACAAAGAAGAACAGAAAACATGAAAGAGGAACGGTTACAGGATGCTTCCTAGGGAGCATTTAAAACAGGCGGAAGGCCGCAACAGCCTTCAGTCCCCACTCTGGTCCCTCGCATACCAGAAGCCATGAAGAGCCCTCCAAAGAAAACTCAAACACAGTTCTTCTGTTTGGTGCGCTTTGAAGAGGCTCGGTGTACCGATGAGCATGAAGAGTTCAAGACAGTTCAAGCCCGGAGCGACAACAATATTCCACAACATGCATTACCCACTCTAAAGGCCAAAACAGTGTGTGCAGGTGCTGGTGGTAATGGGACTATTTCAGAAGGTTGGTGTGATCTGGAATGGGAAACAAATGGCAAAATAGAGAGACCCTCCTTATGAGCTTGAAGCACCCCGGGAGCAAAGGCACATTTGAGCACACTCCTCACAGTCGCGGATCGGTTTTCTCTTCTCATTACTTCCTCACTCTGCAGGCTAAATTCCTATTCACAGAGCAAAAATGGAACAGTCTCTTCTCACCTCTACAGAGTCGCTCACAGTCACTTCCAAAATACATGTTAAAAACAAAACAAAACAACAACAAACTTTGCTACTCTCTCCCACCAAATCCTTTTCCCTAGAGTAAAAAGAGAAGGAAAGAAAGAAAAGACCTGGAATTACAACTTTTAGAAAGACCAACTCTGGCTTTCTACTGTACACCTTGCAATAAACAGGAATTTAGACTTTCAAAGTCCCCACAGGAAATCAAAATTGCTTCAGTGCCAAGAGCTCAGAGTCTTGGGTCAGTGAAGGATGACTGTGAAGTGACTTTCCACAAGCGAGCATCCATGAGGCCGTGAAGGTGGAGTAGGAAAACCCTACGAACAACAGAGCTGTCCTTGTGGAATATTCTCTGTGGGCCACGCCACACCAAACAGGGATTGAGCGGGAAAGAAGGGGAAACATGAGTGGTCTAGGGCAACACATCATCCTAAAACTGCAGAACCGGTGATACCGTATGTGGGACTCCTGTTACTGCCCAGCCCCCACCTCCATGCAGCGTGCTCAACTATTCTAAATGTAAACCCTGATGACTGGCGGGTCTTACCCATGATGCACATACTGCACGTACAGAGTGGACTACTCTGATTCTGTATGTCTTTCAGTCCAGTGGAGAGGAGGTCTTCATGTAGAGTGACGGATTTGAAAAGGGGTTTTCTAGCAGCACCTTTACAAAGGGAAGAATTGTGTTCTGGCTTGCACCGGAAGGCTCACACTGTGACAATGTAAACACCAATGTGCCTCTGAGTGGGGCCAATTTTAGAATGAATTAGCTTCCGTTTGCAGCACAAGGCCTTGGGCAGGCTAGACAAACACTCTACCGTCAAGTAATCCTCACCCCAGCCCCTGGAGGTAAATCTGAAAATGAGAGCAAGCTGCAAGCTGCTCATCAATGCCTAGAGCAGGATGGGAGATGACCTGCCATGGTCAGGACCATCCTCAGTATCAATGAGTCAGACTTCCATAAGGGGCTCTATACTGACACTACTTTGGGGCATTCCTGGAGCCCTGTGTTCTGAAGACAAAGGAAGTTCATATTTCTCTGAATAAAATCATTGCCAATATGACCATGACTAATCCTTTATGCTCTCAAGGCTCTGACTAAATCAAAAGACTAATTTTTAAAAATGTAAAGTTAAAAATGTAAGGTTATAATATTTTACGAAGAAGAAAAGAGCCAAGAATCCTGAGTCTTAGCCTTGTGCTCAACACCCGTGGTTGAGGGCGGCAGCCTTCGAACCCGCAGAGGTTAGCGGTTACTGAGCTCATGACATGTCTGTGCTCCATCCCCCTTCACTGTCTGTCACACGGGACATGGAGTGCTGAGCTGAGGCTGTGAAATCTCTTGTGGTTTAGGAAAAAGCCCCACAGCAGACACCCATAGGCTGCACATCACTGAGACAGGACGCTAATGTGCTCTGGAACTGTCCATCCCACCCGCAGCTAAGATGGCGGGCCACATCGCCTGTTGATACTGATAAGGAAAGCGCGTGGAAGAAGTAATTAAGGACTTACATCATATTTATGCAGCCAAATAAAACATTGATTCCAAATCACAACCCAATAACCCAAGAACAAAAGTGCTTCCCAAGGATGGAGTGACGGGGGAAGGGAAGGGTTATCAACTGAGTGACATGGGGAAGGGAATGGTTATCAATTGATGTCCAGTAACTCCCAACGCTTATCTACTGTAGGGAGCTGCGTGTAGCCATGCCTTACAGGTGGCGCTGGTTACCGAAACAGCTTCAGGTGAGGCTGTAACGGAATGTGTGGCTTGCTTACGCATGCTTGAGCCTACTAGGCAATGCCCACGTGGCGACCTGGGGTTGGCTGCCCAGAGCCTATATAAGGCCGGGAGAGGCTTTGTCCAGGGATCCTTCAGAAGGAGGGATCCTTCAGAAGGGGGGTTCCTTCAGAAGGAGGGGATCTTTTAGAAGTCAGAAGACTGTTCAAAGGCCTGATTAAATTGCAAGAAGAAGAGCTCGGTGTTGTGTCTTCCTTGCTGGATGAGGGTAGACGGGACAATCTACCCCTCACCGAGCTCTGATTCCCACCAGCATCCACCTCCACTATTCAAACACAGAAAGGACTAAGCATGCCCACAGACCTTTCTCACTCACTCATTATAAATTCTTGCCACCATCCAGGGTCTTTTATATATGTGGGTGCAGGGAGCAGTGTAAAGGGGGGCGCCTCTTCCCGTCTCTTGCGCTTTGATGATGGATCTGAGGAAGTTCCCACCTAGTACGTGGGAGGTGTGCTGGCTAGTTTCATGTGGACTTGACATAATCTAGAGTCATCTGAGAAAAGGGAACCTCATTTGAAAAAATCCCTCTGAAGGTTGGGTAGCGGGCAAACCCGTAGAGCATTTTCTTAATTAGTGATTGACTTGGGAGGGCCCAGTCTGTTGTGAGTGTGGCCATCCCTGGGCTGGTGGTTCTGGGTTCAATAAGAAAGCAGGTTGAGTCATGGGGAACAAGCCAGTATGTAGCACCCCTCCATGGCCTCTGCATCAGCTCCTGTCTCCAAGTTCCTGCCCTGTTTGAGTTCCTGCCCCAACTTCCTTCAATGATGGACTATGATGTGGAAGCGTAAGCCAAATCAACCCTTTCCTCCTCAGCTTGCTTTTGGTCACGCTGTTTGTTGTTGTTGTTGTTGTTGTTGTTGTTTTTTTTTTTGGTTTTTTGAGACAGGGTTTCTCTGTGTAGCTTTGTGCCTTTCCTGGAGCTCACTTGGTAGCCCAGGCTGGCC
>CABHPQ010168092.1:22981-43696 GCA_902168405.1 Peromyscus aztecus | reverse complement strand
GCCACCACCGCCTGGCTGGTCACGCTGTTTTATCACAGCAATAGTGACTCTAACTAGGACCGAAAGTGATGTCAGGATTGTAGGGTATTGCTGTGACAGGCATGACCGTGTGTTTTGGGGAGGATTTTGGAATTCTGGGCTAGAAAAGCCATTGGTTCTTCAAAGCATGGTGAGTTTTTTTTTTTCTTTTAATTTATTTCATGTGCATTGTGTGAAGGTGTCAGGTCCCTGGAACTGGAGTTACAGACAGTCATGTGCTGCCATGTGGGTGCTAGGAATTGAACCCCGGTTCCCTGGAAGAGCAGTCAGTGCTCTTAACCACTGAGCCATCTCTCCAGCCCGCATGGTGAGCTCTCTGTGGGAGCCTGGAAGAAAGTACTGAAAGCTGTACAAATGATGGAGGCCTGGCTTGGGAAGTTCGGAGGGACGTTTAAAGACTCTCTCGGACTTGTTTGCCATTTTGAATTAAGAATCTGTGGTTCTGGGCATTTGGGACTGAAGAGTCAGTTGTGGTTAACAAGAGCCCAGCACCACTGAAGGGAACGAAACCTTTCCTTTACTGGGACAATCGATGCTGGCCAGCGGGTCCGAGAAATTACCAGTGATGAAGAAGAGACAAACATCACTGGGGTGAAATCTCCTGGGAAGTGTTTCCTCAGAGTCAGCACACACAAGCTGTGTGCCAGAGGTAACCAAGTCTGCACCTCATGCTGGCAGCTGAACTGAGTAGTGGAAGAGTCACCCCAGTGGTACGGTTTTTGAAGGCGTGAAGGGCATGGAGAGCAGCTGAGGCTTGGCACTATGTTGTAGGGCTGGAGTCCCTAAAGAGAGCCCAGGAGAGGCTATTGGTGAAAGTTTAGCTCAGTTGCTGCAAGAGAGTTGCTGCATTTTGGAGATGCCAGTGTCTTGATGGTCTTGGGATGAATGACCACCAAGGACAACACCAGAGTGTGATTTGGCTTTGATTTGATTATGACTGTACCCCGGTTCTTCCCTCCTGAAATAAGAAAGTACTTAGCTAACATTTTATTGTCTAGGAGCCCACAGTTGCAGGACTTTGGATTTTAAAAAAGATTTGAGTTTTTAAAGTGTTTGAATTTGTAAGATTTGTGGGACTTCTTTAAGTCTGAAAACATTTTATACTGTGATGTCAATATAAGTGTGTGATCTTGGGGATGAAGAAGAAAGGAAACGTTGTGGCTTAGTAGTGACATGTTTGTATGTCAAGCTGACAAGGGGTCATTTGTGCTGGACTGTTTTATGTCAATTTGCCATAAGCTATTGTCATCTGAGAGCAGGGAACCTCGATGGAGAAAATGCCTTAATAAGATAGGGCTATAGGTAAGGCTGTAGAACATTTTCTTAATTAGTAATTGATGAGAGGAGCCCAGTTCATTGTGCATGGGGACCCTCCTGGGCTGGTGGTTGTGGGTTTTATAAGAAAGCAGGCTGAGAATGCCATGAAGAGTAAGTCAGAAAGCGCACCACCCCTCCATGGCCTCTGCATCAGCTCCTGCCTCTGGGTTCCTGCCCTGTTTGAGTTCCTGTCCTGACTTCCTTCAGTGACGACTATGATGTGGAAGTGTAAGCAAATACACCTTTACATCCCCGACTTGCTTTTGGTCATGGCATTTTACCACACCAGTGGTAACCCTAACCAAGACCAGAGGAATCTACTACCACTGAAGTAAACCTGCTACTCAGCCAAGTCAGTTTGGTTAAGCTCCTGGTATTCATTGTTACCAGAGATTCCTATGCCAATTGGAAAGTGGAAAGAGGACCTCTCTTCCTGTTGTTTTTCTAGCTGAAGCCGCGTACCCACTGCTCACTTGGTAAAGGAGTCAGTCGCTGGCTCATTTCCCGCGCACCACGTGCATCCTCCATCCACGCTCTCACCCGCCTCCAATCCCTCCACGCAGAACAAATGACCATGAGTTCGGCTCTCTGTCTTCTGTAATCAGCCTTGCTTTCCCATCAAGCATGTTTTAGCTTAGTACTGGCCCAGAATTTTGAGAGAAACAGATGTCATGGTGGTGAGGTGAGAAAGGGGACCATAAAATAGCAGAAACTAGTCTGGAAAATGGCTTTTAAAAAAGAAGATGCGCCAAGGAGACGGCTCAGTGGGGAAAGCCCTTGCTGCATGAGTTCGGATCTCTGGAACCCTCAAAAAAGGCGGGTATAGCTCAGCACTGGTAGGTGGAGCCAGGAGGATCCTGGGAGCGCCTTAGTCAGCCAGTCTAGACACATGGGGAACTCCAGGTTCAGTGAGACACTCAGTCTCAAAGAAATAAAGCAGAAGACGACAGAGAGGACACCTGGTGTGGATCTCCGGTCTCCACGTGCATACACACTCGCGAGCACACCTGAAAACACACGTGCACACCTAAGTATATCACATACGAACAAAAAGAAAAAAGGTGGAAGAAAAGAGAAAAAGGGAAACAAACTGCACATTCAGGGCCTGGGAGAAACCAGAAGACGTTGAGACACTTCCTAATTTAGTATCTGACAGATGTTACAGTAATACTGTAAAGATTAGGTCAGCCCCAGTCTTGGGATTCATCAAAGGAAGAAACATCAAATCCGGCCGGGCTTCTGGGGTGTGGGACCTGCAACTTGTGCAGTGGCCATCAGGGGGCGCTGTTTTGGTCAATACAGGGTTGCGGCTGTCCTGGGATTCTTAATAATTTCTCAACAAAGGTGCATGTTTTCACTTCCATTTCTGATCCCAAAAGGACAGAAGTCATGGGATAAGACATTTCCCTGTCATTCGGTGTCTTGGTGTGGAGGGAGTGACTTGAAGGGGTATTCTCCACACGCCCCCTCCCTGTTTCTCACAGATTCTTTGCCAGCTGCCTCCCTTGGTCTAAAGATGCTCCACATGTGGGGTGGAGGAAGGAACCAGTCACCTGGTGACAAGTGCCAACAGCAGGAAGCCACAGTGAAACAAAGTTCTGAGTGGATGAGATTCCCAACTCCTTCTACCGCTTCCTCATTCGGAGAAGCAGGAAATGACTTTTCAAAATACAACCAAGGAAAACTCTTCAGAATAAGGCTCCCTTAGATAAACCCTAACTTCCTTGCAAAGAAAATTCTTCGAGTCCCCTTAGAAGGGGGAGTGGGGCAGGAGAGGGCACAAAAGGTCACCCTGGAGTCCCCAGGGACAATTGTGGAAATGGCTGTCGCCAGTCCCTCAAGTTCTGACTGAGCCTTGGCTCTTATCAGTCATCAAACCTTCCCAAACTTCCTGTCCTTAAATAGAGCCACTACAAATGTCACCAGCGGCTTTCCTTGGCAAAAGCCGGTTCTGGCGTCAGAGCCTCCGCTGCCTAAACTGAAAACCCTGTACATGGTTCTCAGTGCACACCCGATGGATGTCCTGCTATCATGCTTTCCGGCTACGTGCTCCCCATCCACTGTCCAGCAGCTGAGCATCTGTCCGACTCTTGCTTTCCAGTCCCGGGACTGCTGGCCGTAGTGACACATGACCTCGGCAGTGCTGACAAAGCGAGGCGCGAGACCTCCCCCTGTCTGTGCCTGTGCGTCTGTGTCCCCTGCGCTACAGTACAATCCCAGAGCCTGAGGGACAGAGCCCAGGGACACAGAGCCCTTATTTAAACACACCTGTGTGCGAGAGTGCCTTTTCCTTTGCAAAACTGGCTGACAGCATTTATTTTCTAGAAGTTTACTTACTGATGTTGACCTGAATCTTATAAAATTCCTATCCATATTTGAAGTTCTTCCCTTGCTGGTTGGTATTAAGAAGTAACGAGCCAAGCACAGTCAGACATGTACACGTGGCCCGGATATATGTATACACATACATTTGATTAAAACTCATCCACGTGTCTAGACTAAGTCCTCCGCTAAGACCTTTTCCTGTCAGTGGGAAGCGCAAGCTGTAATGGCCTCCACGGGAGAAGAAGTGTTTGTTATTTGGACACCATCCTAATTACAAAGTCACTCAATGAACAGAGACCAAACACTGCCCATATTTCTAGCAACAGGACACGATCCAGCCTCTAAACCACTGAATTCTATTTGTAAGCAAACAAGACCTCTTTACTGACATTATTACCATGCTTAAGTGTGACTGCCAAAACGTGCGCCATGAGAAGCCAGCAGAAATGGATTTCTTTATAAAACATGCCCCAAAGATGTCAAAAGCCCATTAATTTAAAAGGATTCAGTGTCATGTGATCTCTCTCACAGCTCTTTAGCAAGGGAAAAAAATGAGTGTCTTGACGCTTAGATTGTAACTTCGTTAAGTATCAGCAGAGAAGGGCCAGCTCGAAGTTCTCCTCCAATCTGCTCTCCGAGATGATGAATATGGCTTTCCTGGTATTTAAAATGAGATCCAAACCACCTCTCAATCTCAAGAATTGTTCATCAGCACTCACGCTCCTTTCCTCGTTGGCAGGTGCTCCCCCAGCGGAGAGGTGTCTAGGAAGTCAATTAAAGCGCACGCTCATAACCCCGTAAGTGGTTGTCAGCCCCAGGAAGATGGACAATTGGGCTCTTCGCCAGATCAAATGCTTCCCATTAGGCAGTCAGAAAATGTGAAGCTTCCAGCAGCTCGCTTGTTCTAGCAACATGAAATCACCACCACTCAGATAAATATGAGAAACTGTTGAAAAACACCGCTTTCCATTTTTTGATCCCATCTTCCATGAAAAAGGAGAATATTAAGCTGCCTGTAACGTCCAGGTCTCCAAGCTGTGGCTACAAAGATCATCATGGATTCAAAGCAACTTTAAAGGTGTTTAGAGCTAACTCATGAGGCAGAGACAATAAATACCAGGGATGGTGAAGTGTTCTTCCATTCCACAGGAAAAAGCTAAAGGAGATGTAGAAGTCAGAGCACCTTTAAATGAAAGAGGGAGGCTAGACTGCTATTATCCTTCATCTCCTGCTGTAGGAGGTCGGTCTACCGATAAATACCCAGCTTCCTCCGGGGGAATAGAGAGTTAACAATTCTCCAAACACCTCTGCAGCCAATACACTGTGTCTAGTCACACCCCATCCCTACTCCATGCCACCAAAGGGTCTCAGCACAGCTGAGAGAGTCAGAAGAGCTAGGAGCATATCTACCAGGAATCCTGGCCAAATCCCCTCTTCAATTGCACCTCATGCTTCCCATCTGTAAAATGGTTGGATACGGGGAAAGTAGGATGCCCGTGACCCAAGTCCTTTACAGTCAAGAGTCCCCACCTGCAGTGTGTTTTCTGTGACCTCTGCTATCCTGTACGCTGGTAAAGAGTGTTCAATGGGGATTAAGACAGCTCCATGGATAAAAGTTCTGAACACACAAGCTTGGATCCCCAGAACCCATGTAAAAATGGAGAGATTGACCCAAATCCACAAACTTGTCCTCTGACCTCCTTTGCCACACGCATGTGCTGGGGCACGCACATGTGTACATGTGTCATACCAGATAATAAATAAAACGTTTTTAAAAGAATATTCAGTGCTCCAACATGGATGTGTTACTTTATCATCTACCCGGTTGCAGGCCCTTGAGTGAGCCCATACTGTAGCAGGAGAAAGACACAAATCCAGGCGCTGTGAGATGATAAGCCATTTTAAGGCATACCTCTAAGTGTCACGGCAATCCAGAAGAGGAAAAAAATACATTTGTGGGGATTCAGAAGTCTCACAAGGAAGACAAAAACTCGGATGACAGAGAGGACAGCTGGTAGGAGGGGTTTTCTAAGCAGGAAAGGACAGGGTGGCTGTGTAGCCAGAGACAGTGGCAGGTAGAGCATCGTACGTACCTAGCGCATGCAGTATGCTAGCAAGAAAGGCAGACGAAGGGTGCTGATGGGTACGGTTAAGTACAGAGAGCTTTGCCTTACTCCATTTCGTGTTCCCATGTCAATACACCCAAGCCTGCATATTTTTTTACAAAGGAAGTTTCATTTGGCTCATGATTTCAGGGTATTAGAAGGTCCATGCAGCACATACCAGCACCCTGGAAAGGACCCCATCGGCAATATCTCAACATGACTGTGAAGCAGAAAGTGAACCAAACTCATGTGCAGACAGGGCACATATATGAGTGAGGAGTGGAGGGGCAGCAGACACATTCCTTTTAGTAACTATTAATCCTGTCCCACTGCACAGACAGAAAATGAAATCATTCGTAAAAGTGGAGCCACATGACCTACCGTCAGCTAGGTCCTGCCTCTTGGAGTTTCTGCCACACCCCTATTCCAGGGACCAAGTGTTCAGCACATGAACCTTTGAGACACAAACCATATCCAAACCATAGCAGCCTTCCTAGAGCAGATCAGTACACGCACTCTGCAAAGGACTGGACATTTCAGGCCACACAGTATTGCCCATCTAAATGGAAACGTGGCCATACACAATGCATAACTAGATGAGCATGGCTGTATGCCAATAAAATTGAATTTACAAAAGCAGTGGCGGTCTGGATGTAGACAGAGCTGTAGCTTCACAGCCCTGTCCTAGAGCATACCAGGAGACAGCTGTAAAGACAACTGACAACCAGATCAGAGACGCTCAGACAGGCATTGCTGAGTGAGAAGCGTGAGAAACATCAACATTTTTTAAGTACAAGACAAATAATGCAAATCTGTATGCTAAGAGAAATAACAGCAGCATCCGGTATGGACATTTTCATACTTTGTATGGTCAAAATCAAAGCTATATCCTTTCTGTTCTTCACTATACTCTGATTTCCTCAAATTGAACCCAGCAGGGTCCTATTTCCCCATGTAAACATAAAAGCGGGGACATGTTCTTTTTGATCTGGAAAGTAGCACAGTGCATCATATCCCTGCCCTGCTCTGAAACACCTGAACAAAAGTTTAAGATTAAAAAAGGAAGCCTCTCCAGTAAAAAGGACCGCCCGTGAGGCCAGTAAACAGACCCACAGTCCCACAGAGGCAAATCCCACGTTGTCCGACAAGGGTCCAAAGGAGGTCGGGCTGTCTGAAAAGGGTCCCTTGTTACCGGTAGTGTTGTTACAGGGACACCCACAATCCACAGGACGGGGACCAATAATAGCAAGGAAGAGAGAAGGGCCATATTCCTAGAACTGCTTTCAATGAAGACAGTGAATAATATTTATATGTGGTCTACTTTGGATCACCTGTAGTGCCCCACGCTCGAGCACACTTGCAAACAAGGCACTTGGCTCCCAAAGAGCTCACAGTCTAGGGGGAGGGTCCCTAAACTCTTTCTTGTCTAAGTTTATAAAGCAAATCTTCTAGATATTGTGAGCTACATGGTGTCTTTCACAGCTCACCCTGCAGCTGTATCAGAAGAGAACAGGTAACGTGGAGACCAGTGAATGTAGGGGTAATAAAACTGTATTTTGTTCAGATTCTGAGTCAGACACAGCTGAAAGTAAGTCAGGTGTGCACAAATAAGAAGCAGTCAGGTAGTAAGGCACAAGGCTCCATGGGAACTTGAGTTTGAGGTGCTAGACCAAGCCTGAGAGGTCCAGGAAAGAGTTGGAAAATAAGATAGTGGGAACAAACACCCAGAAGAGGAAAGGGGGTACAGAGAGACTCAAGCTAGTAGGCTGAGGCACACAGAGAGCCCTGAACACTCAGGCACTGAAAGACAGGAACAGCCAGGTCCCTGTAGGGCAAGAGGATGCATTAGGAATCTTGGCTTCTATTCAAAGTAAGAGAAAAGCATTGAAGAGCTTCAAGAATTGATTGGTTCGCTCTAAGAGATTTGGAGGTGGCAAATTCCCTCAGGCAGGGAAATAGGCCCGAGGAACCTAACCAGAAGCTTAGAAAACAATTCTATCTCGGTTTGGGCTCCACCAACAGACCACTAGAGTCCAGGTCTTGGTTTGCAGGGAATTTTGTATTTGTATCTCAGAAAGTATATGAAAGGGGAAAGTGAGGTAGGGGAGAGGGAAAAGCCAATGCTGCTATGGATAATTGGAAATCAATTATTGTGGGGACCCACTGAGGAGGTATGGGGCATGCACTTCCACACCCATCCACGTGCGAATGAAGAGGCTCTCGCATACAGTTCTCATGGCTTGAAGGAACATGGAAGAATCCGTGATGCTTCTCCCTATGAAGACCCCTTGCACCCCAGTTTCATTCCTGTTGTTTTAATAAGGAACCCTAACAAAAAGCAACCCAGAGGAGGAAAGAGTTTATTTGGCTTTCAGTTCCAAGTTACAGCGCATCACCTCAGGAACGTCAAGGCCACTGGTCATTTCACATCCTTGCTTGCCTCCTAGAACTCAGCAAACTTCTGCTACACTTACACAGTCCAAGGTTCAGTCCATAAAACGGTACTGCCCACATTCAGGGTGGAGCTTCCCACCTCAAGTAACAATCAAAACAATCCCCCTACAGACATGTCCACAGGCCAACTTAGTCTAGGTCAGTGGTTCTCAACCTGTGGGTTGCACACTGTTTGGGGATCGAATGACCCTTTCACAGGGGTCGCCCAAGACCGTTGGAAAACACAGATACTTACATTACATTTTATAACAGTAGCAAAATCACAGTTATGAAGCAGCAATGAAATAGTTTTATGGTTGGCGGTCACCACAGCATGAGGAACTGTATTAAAGGGCCGCAGCATTAGGAAGGTTGAGAACCATGGCTCTAGATAATTACTCATGAGACTCTCTTCCCAGGTGACCCTCGGTTGTATCAAGTTAACAGTTAACCTAAGCAGCACACCTTGCTAGTGAAGAAAGCCATCAGACAGAAGTAGGAGGTCACTGATGCTTGAAGTGGGAAGCAGAGGACCAGTCCACTGAGCTGACAGACATCGGAGGCATGGTCCTGCATAGACGGCACACCAATAGCATTTATGGAAACTAACCTCTCCATTTCATCTGAAGTAAAACAAGAAAACTAGAAGCTGTTTTCAAATGCCGTCAAATCTTTCTAAATAATTTTTTTTTTTGGCCAATGTCAAAAAAAAGAAGAGGAAAATGTCTACAGAGATGATGTATGTAATCAGCCACAGGGACCATGTTTAAACCATTCAACAGCTGAAGCATCACAGGCAAAGACAATTCAAAGTAGACTCCAAATGCTCTCCAGGTGTGGTGCGGCACACCTCTAATCCCAGCCTCAGAGGCAGAGGCAGACGGATCTGAATGAGTTAAGCCAACCTGGTTTTCCATAGAGTTCTAGGCCAGTCAGAGATACACAGTGACACTCTCTGTCTCACAACAGAAAAACAAAGTAAGCCTCTTTAGGGTGAACTGGACACATAGCGGCCCAGGGCAGCAAGGGCTGAACAAACACAGAGGAAGACCAGCAAGGAATTCCCACGGCAGCAGGGATGCTCTGGACCTCAGCTGGGGAAGGTGTGAGAAAGACAAAGACAAATCTTACATGAGTTCCTTCAAGCAGCTTGGCCTTTTACACCTACAGTCTGGCACTCGCAGATTTGACCAATGATTGAAAGTAATTTTTTAAACTGTATCTGCACTAAACATGAACATGTTTTTTCATTTTTTGTTTGTTTGTTTGTTTGTTTCTCTTCATTGCTCCCTAAAGACCACAGAATAACAATATTTACATCGTGTAAGGTATTATAAGTAAGCCAGAGACCAATAGAGAACATAGGAGGGTGGGCTCAGGGCCCCTACAGACAGTACATCATTTTAGATAAGGGACTTGCCTGCAAGATCCAATACCTATGGACAATGGGGAGTAAAGACTTTGCAAACACTCATCCAAGACAGGTACGCAGGAACCCACCCATGAACACCACTGACTGCAAACACCTGTTTTCTAACCAATCTACCTCCCTGCTGTAAATGGGCCATAAAAGTGCTGGTTACCCAAATTACAGTCCAAGGTCAACATGGTATTAAGGTTTTGTATCTGAAGGTAAAGCATTTCCAACCGTTTTCCTGGTCTCCCACTTGGAGTTACTGCTGTAGCAATGGCCTCCCAGTGAGGCACCGCTTCATGCATTTTAACGGCTCCCTGTTGGTGCCCTGGGCCTGGGGTGGAGGTACATGGCTCTAGTGGAATTTAAACACTGTGATCACAGGTCACTGTTGTAGCAAAATTGCTGTGGTGACAGTTTAGTTACTAGAAGAAGCCTAATCGATGAGGACAAAAATTGGTCTGATTCCACAGCCGCCGTCCCAACTCCATGAGTCCAATTATCTCACTGACCACATATATCATCTCTCTCCTTCCTCACTCAGAAATGACTCTGACACGGGGTTTGTTGTTTCCACTCACCTAAATACTAGGTAAGGGGAGACTTGATGCTCTCACCTCCTTCCAAACCATATTTTGCATCTCATTTCTATACTGCATGATGTTTGCGCTGGGACAGCTCAGGGGTAGACTCTTAACTCCACTCTCACACACCGCTGTCCCAAACAAGCTTCCCGCACAGCCCACCCATTTGGAAATCATCTTAAAGGACAGCAAAATTTGGGTAAAGCTCTACCAGGCAGTTCGCCGACTCAACTTTTCTTAATGTCAGTCAGGCCCGTGAAGTTCCTCTCTTGTGATCGTTCAGTGACTTCTCTCTTTGAAGAGTCATTATCTACCTCCAACAGGTTCTCGCCAAGGCTGGGTTAGTCTCTCTCTCTCTCTCTCTCTCTCTCTCTCTCGTGTGTGTGTGTGTGTGTGTGTGTGTGTGTTTAAACATATGAAACACATTGCTTTAAAGCTAACCTTTTTCTGTCTCCTAACCGCGTTCCTGGCCATCTGATCCCCCAGCCAGCTGACACCCTGTCTTGACTTCATTCTTTGAAATCAGTGGATGACAGGCCATTGATAAAATTAAAGCTGAATGATAGAACATGAGTTAGAGCAGTGATTGAACTTGAAAAACACAAGAGCAAGGAAACAGCCCTATGCCATAACTAGCCAAAATGGCAAAGTTGGCGGCCCCACCACTCATCATCCTGACAATCCCTATGGCCATGATGGTGACTAGTGGCATCGTACAATATGGAAGGCACTTCCATGAGTTATCACAGCTCAGCTCCACCCCACTTTACAACACACACCAGACACTGTATCCTCACTTTTGTCAGTAAAACAAAACAAAACTGAGTTTCAGAGACGAAATGTCTCAACCCAGTGAATCACAGTTAAAAGTACTGATGGAACCGGGCGGTGGTGGCGCACGCCTTTAATCCCAGCACTCGGGAGGCAGAGCCAGGTGGATCTCTGTTCGAGGCCAGCCTGAGCTACCAAGTGAGTTCCAGGAAAGGCACAAAGCTACACAGAGAAACCCTGTCTCAAAAAACCAAAAAAAAAAAAAAAAAAGAAACATGGTACTGATGGAGCCAGCAAGATGACTCTGACTCAGAGGGCAAAGGTGCTTGTCCCATAAGCCTGGTGGCCTGAGCTCCACCCCTAGAATTCATGCCAAGGTAGAAAGACAGAACTGCACACACACTCATGTACCCACACATGCATGCAGACCATACACAATGATGTGTTGTAAAGAATTGAAAGGTCAGGATATAAACGTAGCTCTTGAGATGTGGAATTCCACCTGCTTCCTTCACAGCCTACATCCAGCCCCTCCTTTCACTCCATGGCTGCTCATACTCCATTTTCAGCCTCATGGTCTCTCACACTTCAGACTGAGGTGTCTTTAAAGTTTCTGCATTTCATTAAACAGGGGAGTTAAGCAGACACTGAGTGGGTTCCATTAACTATATAATGAAGGCGCAGCAAGATCTTTACTCCAGGCCTCCAGGGTCAGGCAGCCCCAGAGGACCCAGAGCTGCACTGGGAAATTCCTCCCAACTAGATCTCCAAGATGTCCAAAGAAATCAGAAAGAGTAGGTGAGGGGCACAGGGCAGCTATCTGCCAGAGCAAATTTCAAGTTGATAAAAAAAAAAATTACTGAAGAATCACAAGTCATCTCATACTGTGTGCTCCAAGACAGGTGGTTCCTGCAGAAATACATCATCTAATCTGAGAAATTTAATATAAATTTAGAAGACAAATACTGGATCTATTTAATTATCAACGGTTCTTCTATTCAAGCCCATTAAACATACCACGTATTTATTTTAATGCTTTCCCATGAACTTTTTTGGCAAAATCTAGTAGAAACAGGAGTGTTCCCTCTTGTCTCAGCTCACTACATCCCACACGGTGGCACTTTTCATTACCTCTTCCCTGCAACTTCATCTCCCAGGCGGCAGCTTCACAACGATTCTGTAGAATGCCACCCCCCTTCAAAGAACAGAGGTTCACGGAAAGGCTGCCGAGACATTTCTCCCATAAAAACACAGATTCTCAGAAGAACTCTAAAAACTGAAGTGCAGCCATGTGCTGGAGTGGCCTAATGCTAACTCTTTTCAGCACTTTAGAATTAACTGATTAGTTTCATCGACACCAATAAAAACCAGTCTTAGTCCTGCTTAGAGGAGAAAAACTGAACTCAACCTAAGCAGCAGGTTCAGAGCCTGAATCCAGTGTCACCCCCAAGTAGCACAAAGTGCTTCTCCCTGAGTACAGGAAGTGTGGAGAGGTCTAGACCACCCCCTTGGCACTGTGCTGAATTCAAGATAAAACTGGAGAATAGAAAACAGAGAGTCAGACTTGGGGCCACAGGCCTCTAATCCCAGCCTGGGTTACAAGGGAGCCACTGTGAGTGGGTGTGAGAATGGTTTTGTGCACGGTAAGACTTCGTCTATCTTAACCAGACGGAATAGTGATGGCAACGAGGAAGAAAAAACCCTCAGCCTACATAACAGTGGCAAAGATCGCTCATCCGATTCATCAGAGAGCTCCGAAGGACCCTCATCAAGTCACTGCTATTTATGCACAGCTATAGCATCCTTGGCTGCCTGATTCCCAAGAGGACAGCCTATTAGAAGAGAAAATTATAATGATGGAAGGATGTACTAGACACAGGCCACCGAGAGTACTAAGAATTGACAACTGGCCATTAAGGGAGCTAAGACAAAGAACTTAAACATCAGAGTAGCCATAAAGCATGGCAGTGGCCCACACCTCTGAGGGCTCAGGCAGTATTTCTGTGTCTTACGCAGGGCAGTAATTGCTGCTTATGATAATGTTCCTGAGCTAAAAGGTACGATGCTCGTTAGACTGTTGCAGGAAATGACTCCATTTTTAGAAGATGGATCTCCAAAGTTAGTTAAATAATAATCACTTGTATTTAAAGGGCTGTTTAGAAAACCTGACCGGGAGAGCAACTCGTGTCATATACGTTCTGGAAAAGAGCCAGCAGGAACAGTGAACGTCCCCATCCACATGCTGTGGCCACCAGGAAAACTCTTCATCCTTTTCTCACTGGGTCCCAGAAAGCATCCTGGGATGCGGATGAGCAGTGTGTCCATTCTACAGAGGAAGAGGTAAGGCATGGGGGTTAAGGAACTTGCAAAGTTGAAAGTCACTGCCTGTCGACTCTGAAGCGTGAACACCAAGCCACGGTGGCCACAGCGCTCGGCTTTAACTGTACCAGCTTTTAGCTACTGTGTTTCCAGCCTTCTCTCTCATATCCAACCACAGAAAACTCCAGTTTCATTTATTTAAGAGTGAGTCGTAGGCTGCATGGATGGCTCAATGGGTAAACCACTCGCCTTGCAAGCAGGAGGACCTGAGTTTGATCCCCCAAGCCCTCGTAAGTCCAGTGCTGGGGAGATGGAGGTGGGATGTCTGGAGTTCGCTGATCAGCTAGTCTAGCCTAAATGATGAGCTCCAAGCTATTGAGGGATCTTGTTTCAAAGTATGACATCTGAAATTGCCCTCTGGTCTACACGTACACACACACACACACACACACACACACACACACACACACACACAAACACACACACACACACATCTACATACCTACATATACAGTGTGGGGCTGGAGAGACGATTCAGCAGTTAAGAGCACTGAATGCTCTTCTAGAGGACCCAGGTTTAATATCCAGCACTTACATGGTAACTAATAACTGTCTGTAACTCCAGTTCCAGGAGATCTGGTACCCGCATTTGGCCTCTGCAGACACCAGGCAGGCATGTGGTATACAGACATACAAACAAGCAAAACATCCATACACATAAAATAACAATTTTTTAAAAAGTTATTTGAAAGTCAGACTTATCGTTTATCTAACAATCATTTGTTGAGCATCTTGTGGGATCAGGCACTGGACTGGGTACTGTGGATATGGCGATGAACAAAATACAACTCTTGCCCAGAAGCAGGAGACAGAGCAGAGTGGGAGATTGGCACCCTAGCCATCAATTACTATGCAGTGTGTACGTAAGAACAGAACTGCTTGTTAGGGAATGGCCTAGACATCAGGCCTGACCGCTGGTGACCTGGAGAAGGGCGTTTTATAAGACTGAGCTCCACTGAAGCTCACGAGAACCTGAAGCCTTAGCTTCACTGGCTGAGCACTGGGCCCTAAGGCCAGGAAAGGAGCGTGCACACCAGGGAGCAGACCAGCATCTTATGCATCATCGTCTCTAATGACGACCATGCTACTCCAGTCAGCAAGTGGGAACAGCATTCCCCGTCCTCTGCAACCTGACCTGTAGATAAGTCGTGGGACCAGTTACAGGTCCACCTCGTCTGCAGCAGCACAGGTACGTCTTCTGGGAAGTCTAGGGGGGACAAAAACCTCTCTCATACCTAATTATATAAACAGACTAACCACTACCAAAAGAAAAAGAAAAACTTCCATTACACCCACCTGTGGTTTCCTGAATGGCGTCTTTGGGAAGCAATTCTGAATGCTTTTCCCAGAAAACGAAGCTGCAAGTTTCCTATTTTTATATAAACTTTAATGAATTATATAAACAATCCATGAATTCATTCTTATTATTTAAAAAATGTCAAAGGTCAGAAGTATGCATAATAAAAAAAATTTAAGGTCCTACTTCCCTCTACTCCCTTCCCTCCCATTCCCAGGGCAAACAGCTTAATTTACAATCTTTCATAACTCCATCAACACATAGACGTGTTTACCTACACATCTACCCACATTCATGCAGATCTATGGCTTTGAGCTCACTTTACAGTAAATGGAATCATGCCTATAGGCACTGTCTTATAATTTCCTGGCTATGAATTAACAATATGTCTTAAAGATCTGTATGTATCTATGTATGTCTCTCAAGGAGTTAAATAGCTTTATAGTCTTTCAGTTTGGGCATGAATTATGATTTATACAAATATGTTAACTGGAAGATATTTATGATTGTTCCAGTTGTTTGCCATTATAAATAACAATGCAAAGAACATTCTCTTTTAGCTGGGTGGTGGTAGCACATGCCTTTAATCCCAGCACTCAGGAGGCAGAGGCAGGCAGATCTCTGAGTTTGAGACCAGTTGGTCTACAGAGTGAGTTCCAGGACAGTCAAGGCTACATAGAGAAACCCTGTCTCGGGGGGAGAAAAAAAAAGATCCATTCTCTTTCATTTTATTTGTAGTGGGGGGGGGTTGCCTGTATGTCTGTCTGTGCATCAGATGCATGCAGTACCCATGGAAGCAGAAGAGGGTGTTGGATCCTGTGGAACTGGAGTTAGAAAGATGGTTGTGAGTGGCCATGTGGGTGCTAGGAACTGAATCTAGCTTCTCTGGTACATCAGTCAGTACTCTTAACCTCTTAACTGCTACACTATCTCTCCAACCCTGCAGAGAAGACTCTTAAATGCACATCTTCATGACTTTGTGCAAGACTTAGAAACGTTTATGCAAGTGGTGTATGCAAACAAGCTATAAAATCTGATTAACATTAGCACCCACCCCAACAAACTCCAGGAATCCCTGCTTCCCTGTTGCTGGATATTTGTCAATGACTTTGGCTGCCATCAGTCTGAGGGGGGAAAAGAATATCTAGTTGTTTCCGTTTATGTTTTGGTGATGACCAGTGGGTTATATTTATTGGTTGCTGTGGGATGTCCTGTATGCTGTGAATATATGTTGCTATGATTGATTGATAAATAAAACGCTGACTGGCCAGTAGCCAGGCAGGAAGTATAGGTGGGACAAAGAGAGAGGAGAATTCTGGGAAGTGATAGGCTGAGGCAGAGAGACACTGCCAGTTGCCATGATGAAAAGCAGATGATAAGATACTGGTAAGCCATGAGCCACGTGGCAACTTATAGATTAATAGAAATGGGTTAATTTAAGATATAAGAACAGTTAGCAAGAAGCCTGCCACGGCCATACAGTTTGTAAGTAATATAAGTCTCTGTGTGTTTATTTGGTTGGGTCTGAGCGACTGAGGGACTGCCGGGTAAGAGAGATTTGTCCTGACCATGGGCCAGGCAGGACCAGGAAAACTCTAGCTACAATTGGCCATTTCTATTTCGTTTTGAATTGTCGTATATATTGTTTGCCTACTTTTCTTGCTGGTGGCCTTTCCTTTTTGGTTGACAAGATTTGGGAGCATACTTAAGATTTCTCATCCAGACAGTGTTTCTAAATCAGTCTAGCCACCTGGATGTGTCCGTTGTTCTCCAGCAAGCAAGTATGGCAATGACATTCTGATGGCCTTGATGAAACTCTTTCCCAAGTCTTCTACCCACAACTGCTAACCACCCCAGATGTCAGCCACAGGAATAATCCCTCTGCCATCTGGAAAGATGCCAATAAGCTCAGCAGCAAGTTTTGTTTGTTCTAGAAATAAGCAGGCTGGACATAGATCTCTTTCGACAATGCACATAGGCTCCTCAGGAAACCTGGAGTGGATGCTAGAGTGTCTTGAGCTAAGGAGATGCAAACATAAGTGGGCTGTTGGGCAACCGTTTATCACCACTTTAGGAGCAGGTGGGGAACACAGGAGAGGAAATGCCTGGAAGAAGAAACAGCTTGGATAGAAAAGGAGGTTTGAAGACCTAAGTGAAAACGGTGGAGACTTAGCCACAGCACATCACTTTACCCGTCTCTGATGGAGAATTAACCATGGCATCACTTGACCTGTCTCTAGTCCTGCTTGACCACCTCTAACCTCGCTTATTTCTTGCACCAGGTAGGTGCCGTTAACTCACCTGAAGCGCTGATTCTAGAGCAGAGAGCACTAACTTGAGTCATTTGTGAACAAATTGAAAGCTGACTCCTATGGCAAATTAGTAGTGCCGGCTGAGTCAGGAAAGGGTCACAGATTAAGTTTCATAGCAACTATTTCCCTCTATTCTTAGCAATCATCTTAGAGTGAGAGAATAAGACAGATTGAGGATCTATTCATACAGCAGACTGTTAGCAGGTTCAGAATTACACAGCACCATCTTTCTCATAGTTGGGGTGACTGTGCCCTGCCCCCCCCAACACGGAGAAGAGAGAAGGTCCCTCATGCTTAATGCTTTCCAAGGGCTTAGGGGCACCAATGGAGAAAGGGCTCAAATCAGCACACGGCTATATGTTTTTCAGGTGCAGGCAGCCACTGAGAATGGGAAAGTCTTGGACCTAAAAGGTTGGCCCAAGGTTATGGAGGGGTTCCGGTTCCAGCAGATGCCACTGTCTGATGAAGCGAGAAGAGCAAGGCTTGGATCCAGCATGGATGGGTCAGCTCAGCACCAAGGTCTTGGACTGAACTCCAAACTTGTTTCCTGAAGCATGGTAGCAACAAGGCAATCATGATCTGAACCACCACATTGGCACAGAGCATCAGTTTGCTCCGAATGATTGTGTGTCGTTGTTCAATGGGAAGTGGGGCAGGAAAGGGCCAAAGGAAAATGAATTGGTGTTGCTCTTGTATTACCTATAAAATGCAGCGTCTCAAAAACATGCCAAGGCTGGGCCAATGGATGGCATGTGAGATGTCCTGGATCTGAAAACGAATCATCTTACATTTTAACTGTGGTCTTAGGCACAGGTGGTACACAGTAGCCATAAATCCTGTACTGAAGTTTTGATGGGAAACATGGAAACATTTCCAAACAAGTTGGAAACAGGATGATGGTTCAGATACAAATTTCCTTGTTGCTGCAGTTGCTCCAAGGATGCTAATCGATCAGTAGTTTTTGAAGACTCATCTTAGCTTTTTGGGGGGTGAGTTTTGGAGGTTTTGTTTTGGCTGTTGTTCAGTGCTGGGGGTAAAACCCAGGGCCTCACCCATAATAAGCACTTACTCTACCCCTTGGTAATACCCCCGACTCCTTCCTTTGCTTCCATATGTACTTGCCTTTGTTGGTCATGTGCTTTTTGAACAACGCTGTCATCTCAAAACGCTACTGTCAATCCCCTTTTCAATTGCCCGTGGTGCAAAACATATTAGCCGCTTTCTTTGGTCAAAATGTAGAGATGCCTTTGGCAAGGTCTAAGGAATGGACATCTTAATTTCCCTTCACAGCTAAAAACCTCTGCAAAGACAGCAGTGACCTAGGGAAGGGGATAAAGTGGGTCGGAGGTCAGGACAACTAGTCCGGACTTGTCATCCACTACTCTCTTCCGAACCCTGAACTCAGCGAGGCTACTCTTAGTCCTCAAAATGAAATTTCCTGTGATCGCCACATTTCACTTCAGTCAGTGCCCTCAGACAGCACGATGCTGAGCCAAGAGCCACTGCACCCCAGAAATCAGCACAAGTGTAAGACAAGCTGTTTGACAAGTTTTCCTTTGAACAGTACTCTGAGTCCGTTCTGATTCATCCGAATAGGAAAAGCTTCCTGCCTCTAGTTCCTGCCGGGTGAGCAGGTTCCAGACAGGGCTGGCAGCTCTGATAAGGACAGAGCCTCAAGGGAAGAAGAAATGTCTCCCCTTCCCTCTAGGAAATACCTCTGCATTTGAAACAGTTGGGCACTTGGAAACACCACACGGAACTAGGTTATGTGAGTAACCTATGGTGTCAGACTCTTTTCTCAGTTCTAGAAGTAATATAGGCACTTGACACCAAATTGTGGAACCGAGTTCAAGGTGCAGAACTCTTTTCAACATATTTCAAAAGTTGTGATCAAAGCCACTGTCTCCCAAGGTGTTCGGCCCACAAAGCACAACTCGCAGTCTGTCATCAGCCAGCTGGCTCTGCAGAGGCTTGCTTCTGAACTGAAATCCCAAGCCATAGACAGGAAAGGTTGTAAAGCTGCTGGAGGGATAGGAAACGGGCATGAAGATGAGAAACCTCGACAGCCGTATCCCTTCAACAGAGCATAATCTACAGCAGCTCAAAGAAGCCACGACCACTGTCAATTAATTAGGAGGACGTCAGTGCGTTGTGACTCAAGCCACAGCCCCACCCTGGGGCTCATCTGCAAGGCTGTGGCTTCTCCACACCAGGCAGAGAGAAATAAATTCTGTTCTAAACCAAAGAAGGCTGCTGTTGCTTAAGAGGGATAATGAAAATTGAGGTGGGATTTTTTTTTTTTCCTTCTGTCAGGGAGCATAAAAATCCCTACAAAATTTAACCGGGTCCTCATTCCCCAAAGGGCAGGTGGACAGACAGACAGACAGACAGACACACACACACACACACACACACACACACACACACACACAAATGGGGGTGTTTTGACCATGTATCACAGCATGTGGGTGAGGGCAGAGGGCAACCATAGGAGCTGGTCCTCTCCTTTCACCATGCAGGTCCCCGACCGAACCCAGACTGCCAGACTTACAGCCAGTGCCTTTCCCCTCTGAGCCGTGTATCCAGCCAGGATGTGTTTCTCATGCTTCAAAACTGGCTAAATGAAGTGATAAAATTTAAAATCTTAGTTATAGGTCATGATCTGTGGTTGTTAGGGTTAGCAGACCACACATTCAGTCTTAGCTAGCCCTAGGAGCGTCTCTCTGTTGTATGGGTGTAGTGGGTAGCCATTCCAGCTTTGACCTGGAAGTTCCAACCCCCTTTGAGACTTCAGTAACTGTCACACCTACAAGGCGGAACGGAGAGAGGACCCCTGAAGACCTGAGATCTGGATGCGCTGGCTCTCTTGGTTCCTGGACCCTGGACGCTGGAGGTAGACCGAGCAGAGTTCTCCAGAGAACACTGCCGGACTTGCGCCACACCTTTCTCAGACCCTGTAACCTATCCCTTCACTTGTAAGTTACCCCACAAAATAAACCTCCCTTTTAACTACGTGGAGTTTCCTTAATATTTAAGCCAATATATGGGCTTACCAGTAGGAGGCCATCTACCATCCAGTTTCTCAAAACACATCAGAAATTTTTGCGGAGGATCACCTGTGGTTGGAAAGCCAAGATGACAAAAGGCACCAGTGACAACAATTTGCAGACTCTGGAAGAGCTACTGCCCCCACCCAGGAAGTGCTGAGTACCACAGGACTCATTCCGCAGTTCCGCTCAATTTTTTGCAGGCAACGGTAAGTGATGGAGACAAGGTGTCTCTCTATATAGCTCAGTCCGTCAGTCTGCTGCACTAGGGCTGAGCTGCTGACGGACTGACCTCGGCATAGGTAATTCAGTCTGTCAGTGTGCTGCAGGACTGGCCTTGGCACAGGTAATTCAGAAGGACAAGAGCAGCAGGTCTGTCCTTCCACGGGCTCCAAAGGGGACTGTATAAGAACTTACACCTGTCCCACCACTCGAAGGTGGAATGGAACAGTTAAGAGTCCCCTGCATCCTCCTTTCAGAGGCGGAGAACCTGAAGAACATCAGTTAATAAGGGCGAAGACAGAAGCACAGTTCTGTCCTCTGAACTAACAGGTAGCAGTAGAGTCCCACAGACAGCCGACTGTCTCCACTGTCTGGGCCTCTACAAAAGACACACCTTTAAAGAGGGCACAGACACACTTAACAAGAGAGAATACATGTGGCTTTCTAACACCCTCCACCCCCGAAGTCCT
>CABHPQ010168092.1:2577-22881 GCA_902168405.1 Peromyscus aztecus | reverse complement strand
AAAAAAAAAAAAAAGAAAAGAAAGAAAGGAAAAAATAAAAAGAAAAGCTAGAGATGATTTGAGCATGTTATTTTGCAGTCAGCTATAATTTCATAAAATGAAATACAGGACTCATACATTTCAGAAGGACTGGGGTGTCAACCAAATTTAGAGTTCTCTGTGGATCACAAATGAACCTTGAAGCAAAGGTCTCTCTTTCAGTTAAGGATTACCGTTAAGGATATGAGCTGTGTGAATAATATTGATCAAAACCCATTTAGTTCATGTTTTTATTACTGCAGAGATTGACTACTGGGGTTCGGGTTTTGTTAGGTGTTCCAACAGTCGATTCCTTCTAGTGTAACCCATGCAAAATGCAATTGCATGCCTGGGTGGTCGGAGCCTAACAACCGAAGCATACAGCACGTTCCTAGATTATCTGCTCTGGCTTAACAGTTCAAATCTGGATCCATTTAGGTGAGACATGGTTTGAATTTCTGAAACGGTGCACTTTAACTCTTGAAAGTTCAAGTATTTTCTGCATTCATCAACAAAAGCAGCCTTAAAGAACCTGAACAAGCAACATACAACTTTCCTTGTCTGACGCAGCAGTTCTGCTTCCTCCACGGCACAGGGAATGTGCATCAACAGTCAGCCAAGGGTCAAAGATCCATATCAGTGGGTCCGTCTGTCATCCTCCTCCCCCACCCCATCTATACAGGTTAGTCTGTACAGGTTCAAACTGGTTAAAGCCAATAAGCTTGGCTCTCTTCCCCACAACTTATCACAAAGACTCAACAAACAGACATGCTCTGTTATCAGTCCATTTACTCATGCAATGCTGAACAATTACGGTCTTCCAATTCATCATTTCCAATTTCAAAGTGACTGTGGCACACTCAGATGACAAGGGAGCTGTCTGGATGAAGAAAGGGTGTCTCCTCAGCCCTGAGTCCAGGGCCAAGAGTCTCTTCTCTTGGGTGAGTTTTCTGATCATGAGTAAAACCACCTCTTTTCCCTTTTCCCTGCTAGTGTTAAAGTATTTAAAAGTGTGTGTCTCCCTGCTCCCTTGAGGTCCCTCCAGTTACCTCAAGACACCCAAAGACCTGAAGCAAACAGAGCTGTCTTTTCAGGCAGTCCATCAGACTCTTAAAAAAATCCAAAGCACAGAAAGTCTACTCAACTTTTTATTTTTAAGGCAGAAGAGACTTTGGTATTCTGAAACCTTTGTTTGGGGGACAGTTACCCTGAAGCTTACACTATTTAAAAAAGGAGGAGAGCAAGACTGAAGCTCACGTCTTAACTGAACTGCTGTAGGTTTGGAGGGCATGTCAGAGAAGAGGAGACCTGGCCTTCACTTCCTAAGTAAGGCCAGGGTCACCCAGTGTGGGAATCAGCATCACATGATCAGTAACAGAAATCACACCAGTGGATGGGTCCCTCCCCACCCCTGGGCAGAATTGGAAAAGAACAGTACCCTTAAGCAGCCATGCTTCTTGTTTGTTTGTTTTGTTTTCTAGAGACAGGGTTTCTCTGTGTAGCCCTGGCTGTCCTGGATCTCACTCTGTAGACCAGGCTGGGCTCGAACTCACAGAGATCCACCTGCCTCTGCCTCCTGAATGCTGGATTAAAGGCGTGTGCCACTACTGCCTGGCCTTGTCCATGTTATTTTTATTATTACTTTTTGTTTATTTTATTTATGGTGTGTGTGTGTGTGTGTGTGTGTGTGTTGTACATGGATGTGTTTTGGAGAGGAGTACATGCACCTGTACCCATGTGGATGCCAGAGGAGAATGTCAGTTTTCCTCTTCTATCTCTATCCTATTCCTTTGAGGCAAGATCTCTCTCTGAGTCGCCCAGTTAGGTTGGAAGTCAGTAATATCTCCTGGCTCCACACCCTTGAGTGCTGGGGTTACAGATCATACACGGTTTGTTGAACAGGTGCTGAAATCCAAACTCAGGCTCTCATGCTTGTATAACAAGCACTTTCAATTGAGAAGCCATCTGTCCACCCCTGTGTTCTAACAATATATTAAGAAAGGCCAGGAGAGCACAAGACGCTATGAAGAAAACAGCATTTCAAGAAATGACCGACGATGTCAGATGCTGTAGGAAGATTAAGAACTGAGCGTGTCCTCTATATTCAGGACAAGGAGGCAGCAGATGGCTTCAGCTAGTGGGGTGTCCATAGTATCTGGGGTAGAAGTTAAAACCACGGTGGGCTGAAGTGTGTCTGGAAAGGGACAGAATGGACACAATAAATACCATCAATTCCTTCACCAAGTTCGACTGTACCAAGGAAGCAGGGTCAAAGGACACTAAAGAGCATGCTGGGAAGATGAAGATTTGTTTGGTTTTATTTTTGAAGATTAGAGTGGCTGCCCCTCCCCCCATGTAGACTAAAGATGAAAAGGCAAAAGTTGTGGGAGATGGAAGAAACTGGGTGGAAATCAAGCACTATAAAAAGATGAAGGTGTATGGGGGCCAGAACACAGGTGAGAGAATCTGAATGAAAAAAATATAAAAATAAAAGGAAGAGGACATGACTGCTTCCAAAGAATGAAGATATAAGGGAGAGAGCAGGCAGAGGGAAAAGTCCAGGCTGAACATGACCGGCAGACTAAAACCGACTTGGTAGCACGAAGGAAAGCTTACAGGGTAAAAGCTGAGGCTGTGTTTTGAACATGAGGGGAAGTGTGTGGTTTGTCCAGGATTTGAGGCCTCATACAAAGGTCTGCCTCACAGGTGTTGAGAACAATGGAAGACATGCGTAGGGTAAAAAGTCTAGTCTGAGCTCAATCCTGGGTTTCAAAACCCATCAGTCTCTGAGTTTGAAATCCCACCAGCCCCTGAGCTTGCCCCAAGCTCTGGGAGGAGCCACAGGTACTACTGTCTTTTCCAATAAATCTCTTGTGTGAAGTTTGTTGTGCTGTGTGACTTTGCGGTATTCCTTGGCTCCCAACTGTCAGGATACCTTTCCCCTCAGAGCTGCAACACAGCACTTACTAATGATAGTTGAGTTATATCAAGGGGTCTACTGAGGCTGAAGGTCACAAGTTTCCAATAGCATCAGTGTGAATAGCAGTGGGTTTTCCCCAGCAGTGATTAGTGGCCTGGTTGGAGGACATAGAAAGCACACAACTGGATCTCTTCAGGGTTTGTATTTAACCTGGAAGTTGCCCAGAACAGGACAACTTCCCATCCAACGTGTCCAATGTATAGGAACCACTCGATAAGTCTTTCGGAATAAATGAATGAATGAATGAACAAGACTGCTTATAATCTGGCTAAAGAGTGGTTGAGATGACAAGCTATAGTGTCCAAACTGAACAGGGAAGGAAGTGAAGACAAAGGAGCCTGAGAGAGGGACCAACACAAAGGGTCCTGAGGGATCCATCAGTGTACTTAGCAGTTTCACACTCAAGGGACAACTTTGAGTTGTCTTGAGTCTTAGGCACCCCCTGGTGGCTAGTCTGGGATCTAGTAGGTCCCAATCCTCTTTCCACACATACTCTGTGTTCCTCCATTCACTGTCCAGCACTCCCTTCATTTCTCTTTAATCTGTCTCCTTCTCATTCAGTCTTTTAACTTGATATCTCTCCTCTCTCCTCTCTCTCTCCTCTCTCTCTCTCGGTTTTTTGAGACAGGGTTTCTCTGTATAGTTTTGGTTCCTGTCCTGGATCTCGCTCTATAGACCAGGTTGGCCTCAAACTCACAGAGATCTGCCTGCCTCTGCCTCCTGAGTGCTGGGATTAAAGGTATGCACCACCACCACGCAGCTCTCTTCTCTCTTTTTATTGCCCAGCTACCCCAGGTATCTCTCTTTCTTTTAGCTTCATCCAGTTTCCTTTTTTAGTTTATGAAAACAATGCCTATCATTGGTAAGTATGGATAATCATAGAACACACAGTATGTATGAAAGAAGGGCAAAGAAACCTTCACATTGCAAAGTTAAAGAAAGCATAGCTCACCAGTCACAGGAAAGAGGCATGAATTTTAAATGACTTACAAACTATATCATATTGTATCTAATTACCTTGCCCATAACTGAGCACAAGCGTTCAGAACATCTTCTATTATGACATTTCTCATTGGTATTTTAATGATTAACATTAGAAGTATTTTGCTGTTAATTTTATATTGCAATGTATATAATTTCTGCTGCCGCCTAGGTTGGGTAGCTGTTTGAAAAGTAGACTTAAGATGTTTATGATATTGTGGTCCAAATGGACTTTTTGACTACAACCTATTTGCCAGTTAAAGGTATAGTATAGTCTTGATTCTTTGTTTGGATTTCCTTGAAGATTCCAATAAGTTACTGGGTGATAACTCTTGATAAGGGTTATGAGACATCATAACAAATGGTGAATGTCTCAGAGGGCCATCCAGCCATCTTTTGGCTCCCACTTCCTCTTGTATGCCAAGCTATTCTAAGATTTTTCCACTCCCTGTGTTCTTTTTCTTCCCAACCCTGACACTATTTGTGTCTCTTTGGTGGCATTTTTTAACGCAGGAAAACTTAAATAAGTTCCAGGACTGCAGAACAGCCTTATTATTTGATGACTGTGAATCTTGTCTGGGAAAACCTCCAAGCCCAGATTTGCCATTTTAAGCCTTCCTTTGAATCCCCTATTGTCAGCAATACCCTATATTATTGGCTTCTTATTGATTTTCCCCCTTCCCCTTTACATAAGTTAGCTAGAACATTCTAATTTCCTCTCCTCTCATTATGTGTTCTTAGTCCTCCACATTGCTAGGACACAGTATTGTTTTAGCTTTTTGATTTTCAGAGAAAACACTTAGCTCCATAAATCACACTTGGCCATTAGGAAAGCCATCATCTTGTCACTCCTCATTGTGACTCTTCACACTCTTCCTTCTTCACCTTTCTCTCAGTCCCGCCATGGTCACACCCCATCTCCTTGGGAAGATGTGTTTCACATTCATCCTTTGTCCCTCACTCCCACCCGCCTTCTCTTGTCCCCGCCCACTTTCTGTTCTGAGGCCCTGCTCCAGCTCAAGCTGGCTTTCCTATCACTCCTACTCATTCTCTTGCCAACCAAGCTCCATTGTCCACTCCCTCTGCATGGTGAATCCTGTGCTCTTGGCCCGAGAGGGCAGGACACGCCTCCCAGGTGTGGTGGTACCCAGGAACTGCTTCCTGGACTCTCCCAACACGGAAAGATGAGCCTTAATTTCCTCAGTTCACAAGTGAAGCGACTGGATGTCCTGGAGGTTCAGGCTTCTGGCCCTGGAATCCAGGGAGAGGAAAGGACCTGTGCTGTAATGGGTCAATGAAGCGCTCATATGACAAAGATCCCATGCTCACTCTGTTTAGCATCAAGGAACAACCTCAAGCCCAGTGGTTTTGAAGAAATGGGATTTGTAAGAAGGAAGCGTGAATTCAAGCATCTTCCTTCAAAGAGTTTTTAATCTAGTTACCGTAGTATAGGGAGCATAGTAGATACACTATGTAAGTAAGTGCTAATTAATCCTTGATGTATCTGAGACCGGGGATTGGAAAGCAAGCCTCGATGCTCTCCCAGCTTGGCTAGTTTCAGATTGTGCTGCTTGGTCATAGGATGCTTCTTAATATAAGACATCCTCTTGTCTGACACTTCCTTCTGGCCCCATCACCCTCCCCCAAATCAGAACAATACACTGTTAGGGGAAAAGGCGGTGCAATTCCTGGGCTCCTTTCCAACTCAACAGCACTATTTACTTTTCCTAACGACAGGATAATTATTGCTGGATATTACTCTGGGATTTTTCCATATGTCCTTTAGTTTGGAGTGAGATGACCCAACGCTGCCTTTTACCGCTTTCTGACCTCCTGCCCGTTGACCTCACTCTACAACTTTGCCTTTGGTTTCGACTTTTATGATGACCCAAACTTCATGTGCCTAATCAATACCCCATTTGGCCACTGCTGCTCTTGAGTCTTCAACAAAGACTCCTTGGAAAAGGCCTTTGTCACTTGCAGCCGGCTCACTGAAAACAAGTTCTTGCTATGTTCATCACTTTGGCAAACAAGGACAAGTTCAAGGAAATTAGAGGCCAAACTTGACGGAGCGCTGGGTGCAGCTGCCCGCCCAGCTGTGCCGCGATTCTCGACGGGTCCATTACCTCGCGAACACAACGACTCAGCACGGCTTCCCAAGTCCAGCACTCCTGTCGGCCTAATATATTTGGTAACAGCCATTATTTCAGAAATGAATGCATGCGTGTATTTATAGCAGATCACATGCCGGCTCTATCAACAATTAAAGAGATTAGGATTCAGCAGCCATGTTTCTCTAATTAGGACAAGATGGAAGATGTCATCCATAGAGTGCTGCAGTGGAGACAAGGTTTATTCTTTCCTAGCAAGACTGCCATGCTGCGTTTCAACAGTCGGACATCCGCCCTCCCTAGAGCCACCTCCTCCCTGCACAATACTCACATCTCTGTCTGTCCCATGGAATTTTCAGGCAGGGGACTCCGTTTCCAATTGGCCCTTCAAATTTCCCCTTCTTCCAGCCAGCCACGCGATGGGCTCACTGGGCCGTTTTAAGGCTTGTTTTGAAATAGCATGTGGACAGCATCGTGGGGCCACTAATTTCATTCGGTGACATGAGTTCCCTGGAGCCTCGGTGTATGTTACATGCTCACACTTAAAAGGCCTCCCCTCTGAACAAAAGCCTGATCTCAGGGTCTGGGCCATAAATTGCATCTTGCCTCTCTCCTGCTCCTGCATTATTTACGCGGTCTTCTCAGGGAGCTGGCTTGAGACTTTCCCTCACAACAACAATCGGCAGGCAGGCGCTGGAAGCTCTGCTCTAACGGGAATGTGGCTCCGGGAGAGAGTTCCACCCATTCACAGTCTCGATAATAAAATATGATAATCTAATTTGGTAAAAATAAACTGTGAAATCAGAGATTCGAGGCAAAAAACTTTAAAGATGCAATTCAGACTAGCAATCAGTGTTCATTCAGCCCGTACCATTTCAGCTTTCTCCCTGTGCAGACGCTTAAGCGACGCTAAATTAAATAATTGACAAATTTTTAAAACTGCTGGAAATTACCATCTGTACTTAATTTTGGAATATAAAAAGGTCCACAGAAAACACCCTTTATGATTATTTTGTCTAATAACAGATATGAAACAATACAAACATCCCAGTCACAAAATATAATAAAATATAATGTGTTTCAAGCACTCTGGTTTACATATTCAAACAGTTTTCAAAACAAAAACCCACAGGAGACATGAAATACTGAGTTATAAATACATTTCTTTTAAAAAATGTCTAGCAAAATAACCAAGTTATTAGATTAAAATGTACCTCCCTCTCACCTCCCACTCCCCTGTAAAATTTTTTTAAAAAATCAAAACAATAAACAAACAAAATAAATCTCACCCCCGGGCTTCCTATGGACAGTAACGATGAACATTGCTTTCCCAGATTCGGCTCCTGGATACACACTGAGCTAAACGGTCCTCTCCCCAGAACTTTATTAGGTGGTGATTGCATTTATGCGGAATTAAGTCTACTACTGCAAATAAACATGCTGGAGCTTCCAGGAAAACACAGAGAAGAGAAACAAGCTCCCTGGACGTGAACATACTGGAAAATGCGATAAAACAAGCTGACACTTACACCAGACAGTGCTCCCAGCTCCTGCACAGCAGCAGCCCTAACGGTACATCCTAGTGTTTTTAATCCATGGTCTCCTCTTCTCACTGATGGGACCACTCAGGCACATGGTCAAGTTGCAATCAGCTTCCCCCTTAGTGATGTATGAGAGCTGGACCGATTTATCTTGTCTTTCTCCAGCACATTAGCACTAATGTCTGCGTATGCATCCTACCTTTCTTTAGCCGTTGCCCCGGCTTTATCATTGGTAATCTAAATTAAAGAGCCAGTGAACAGAGCAGGGTTGTTGTCCCACACCCCTCCCTGTTTTCCATGAAACAATTGCCAGGCAGTCACTCCCGGACAAGGATCCACTGTCTATTCTACCGAGCCTCTCCTTCTGTACCCCATTGAGACCGGACGTCTGAGTGGCAAGGGACAGGCCAGTGAGGCTCTGATAGTTCAAAGGTAAATTTACGATTTATGCTCTACAACAGCAGATGGCCCCAGGAAATCCTAGAGAGAGCTGTCATCTCTGAGTGTTTCAGCTCAGAATTGAAAACCAACACTATCCACTAAATTAGCAATCGGATACCCCTCCGAGTGCCCTGGGTGCAGGTCTGTCTTCACATTCTCACAGAAATCTCTTTCTTTTTCCACCAGTATCCGGCTTGCATGTGCATCCCTGAGTGTTTGTTTTAGTAAGACACTGAGTGCAAGGTACACACAAGAGGCTGAATATCCTATTTAAAAATTTAGGGAAATTCATCAAACAAACGATTAACCTTGCTATGACCTGCTATCAAAAACAGCTGATGGGGGAGCCGAAGACGGTGCTTAGATCTGATGCTGCCCAGTCCTCGCCTTGAGACACGCATAAGATTTCCTTGGTCTCCAGAAATGTTGGGGAAGCAGAAGCATATCAGAGTATATTTTTCACACGAAAGTTTTTGGTCTCTTTAAATTGTTGCTACTTTAGCAGCATCTTGAGGCCGTTAAAATTAGATTTACAGTGAGTCTCGAAAGAGCAGTAGATTTGTATTCTTCTTTTAGGCACTGAAACTACAGAATGGCTGTGAGCAGGAGAAGAATTTAGTGGCTACTAACCACAGAAGCTACATCTCTGTTTTGGAGAACACATGATTGTTTTCATCGCTTGAAACATGTTTTTGCATTCTTAATTTTGAGTTTTAAAATTAAGAAATTATGGGGCTGGAGAGTCGGCTCGGCAGTTAAGATCACTGGCTGCTCTTTCAGAGGGCCCAGGTTCAATTCCCAGCACCTACACGGCAGCTCACAACCACCTGTAACTCCAGTTCCAGAGGATCCCAGACCCTCCTCTGGTCTCTGTGGGCACCAGGCAGGCATGTGGTGCAGAAACATACAGGCAGGCAAAACATTCATATACATAAAACAAAAACCAATTTTTTTAAATTAATAAATTGTAACATACCCATTTCTCTGAAAGCATAAAACACAGGCTTGCCATTTCTTCTAAGATTTATTTTATTTTTAATTGTGTCGGGGGAGGCGTGTACAGTTTTGTATATGTGAGTACTGTGCTCATATGGCCAGAGCCACCAATTCCTTGGAACTGGACTTACAGGCAGTAGGGTAATTGGCGCTGGGAAGCTGATGTGGGTGCTGGGAACTGAACTTGGGTCCTTTAGAAGAGCAGTGTGTGATCTTAACCACCGAGCCATCTTACTGGCCCCCAAACTTGTCCTGTTTCACAGCTTTATAATATTCTCCAATTCTCTAATCCTTGGCATTTACATAACTGTGAATTTCCCCTCTTTTGGGAGGACAGTAGCAAGAACTGAACCCAGAGCCAAGTGTATGTTGTAATTTTTATTATAAAACATGTCTTCTTCACATCTCAACAAAATTTTTTTAAAAAGAGGTCAGTTTCACACACAAATAAATACCACTTTTTAAAAAATCTAGCTCAAACTTTCTGCTTCTCAACTTTCTGGACAAATTTCAGTTAGTTGAAATAAGACTTTGGGGGACCTCTTAAAGACTCTCCAGGCCTGAGTTAAGCTTTGAAAGTGTGTATTAACTTCTACACTCTAGAACCGAGTTAACCTGCACTGTGCCACAACCAACCAGAGAAAGCATCTTAAGAATTTCGATCCAGGCTTGTTACTCAGCAGCTTGGACCTGAATAGCTTCCCGTTGCTCTTAGGAGAGAAGCCAAAATCCTTATCACAGCTCCAAGCACTCAATCCTATTCTCTGGGAAGATAAGCTCACCTTCCCAGAACTGCCTCACTGGGACTTGGAGGCACCCGGTCAGTACTGAGCGCCTGCTCTTAACGGGCCAGTCCTGTGTGCGGAGTAACTCAGCACTAGCTGGGGATGCTGAGAGAATTCCAGAAGGTCTTCTCCACTACCCAAATCAGCCGTGGTAAGACCTCTGCAAGGTCAAGATGAAGAGTGGAAGTGAGGACGGTCTACAGGGAAATGAATCCTTTGATGAGCCTTGGGCAGAGGAGGACAGGTGAGCCACCGGCGGCAAGAGCGGAAACAAGTATTGCCCAGGCTGGTCTCACGACTGCTTTCAAGATCTATGCCTTAGGACGGCTAGCAGGTGTTATCCCACGGCCACTGTTTGGAGTTTTGACAGTAACTCAAACATTCCCATGGTATTCCTGTCAAAATGTCTTTCTTCTAAAAGCTATCTTTATTTAAGGCATTCAACTACACGGCCAACTTTATCAGTTTCTAAGAGGTTCCCAAAAGCCCCCCATTACAAGACTGTAACACTGAATTTCACAAAACCAAAGGGCCTCCCGCAGAAGGCAGCACGGTGTTTAACTGCAGCTTTAGATAAACCTCTATATAAAATAATATAAACGCTTGAAGACAGCCAAAGTACCTAAATGATAAGGCCTTGGCATGAGCTCAAGGTACAAGGAACTGTCCCCAGAAGGTCCCACAAGGTCCAGGGTATCTCCTGTATCTCTTCCCCTTGTCCTGAAGAGTCACACCATGAGATCCTCAGAAGAAATTCTAAGACTCTGGGACCACAGACCTATGCATATGCATGGGCATGCTTTAAATTTGCTGTAAGGTGTGGTAATAGAGTTCCTCTTCTCGTCTTGAAAGTAACTCGTATCAGAGCAGCCACCCCATGGGAACTAGTGATAAACTCGAGAGAAAACAGCAGAAGGACAGCAGCCACATGACTGACAAGCACGGGACAGCAACCAGGGAGGGAGAAACTAAACGACGGTGGCACTTAGATGAACGGCACTGGAATGATCCATCCCTACAGCCCTTGTCAAAGAGGTGCTGACCCGGCCAGCGGCTCGGTGACCGTGCTCAGAGAGAAACCTGCAGGCTCACAGCTGAGCAATCAAGAGACAGGGACACAGCAGCAGCTAGATGAGGAAGGAACTCCCAGAGAGCAGACAGACGCACAGGGAAAGCACCGAAGATCTCAACAAACTTCGGCCTGATCCCAGCACGACGCATGCATGGAGGAAACTTCTTGCTGCCTGATTCCAGCACCACGCATGCGTGGAACAAACGTCTTTCTGCCCGATCCCAGTACCACGTATGCGTGGAGCAAATTTCTTTAAGCCTGATCCCAGTACCACACATGCGTGGAGCAAACTTCTTTCTCAAAGAATAAATAAAACCATTTTAAATGGAGGGGAGGGTGATGGTGCTTATGATTCCAGTGCTAGGAGGCAAACCCAAAAAAGATGAGAGAACTTATAAAAAAAAAAAAAAAAACAAGCTAGGTGAATGTTTCTGAACAGACTCTTACCCCACACACACCCCAAACAAATAATAAAAACCAGAAGTTTTCAAAATGGGAGGGACCCCATTCTATGATCTCCATGCCTATTAAATACAGAACATTGGAAATCTAATAATAAAAGCTTGAAAAAATATATACCGTGACAGAGGAATCATCAGGAAGTTGCTGTAGGGCTGAGAAGATGGCCCAGCAGATAAAAGGACTCATCATATGAGTGTGAGGACCTGAGTTCAAATCCCCAGCACCCAGGTAAAAGCCAGATGCCTAGAGCAAAGATCTGTAATCTTGGTGTTCCTACAAGAAGATGAGAAGTGAACATAGAATTCCTAGAAGCTGGCAGGCCACCTAGCCTGGCGTATACACTGGAAAACAACCCAGAGACCTTCTCTCAAACAAAATGGAAGCTGTCCTCTGACCCCCATATGTGTGTTGTAACACATACACACCTGTTTTCACACAAGAATGCGCGCGCGCGCGCGCGCACACACACACACACACACACACTTATCTTCACAAGAAAGTAACTGTGGCTCTACCAGCATCATATGAACTGCATTTCAAAGCAGAGCATAATCAACACGAAGAGAGTATTTGATCACAACAAAAGAAGCTGTTCATCTGAAAGGACTGAAAATAAAATCCATATGGGCCTAAAATAGAACGCTACAAAGCCAACTGCAACAGAACTTACTATTAAACGGGCAAATTCCCAACGTTAGTTGGAGATTTTAATACTCTTTTCTCAATAACTGACAGAATTTGGCAGAAAACACCAGTGGGCCTCATGCTAGGGGTCACACCCAGGACCACGCGGGGAAAAAAAAATCAGTGGGGACACAAAAGACCTGAACACCACTACCAACTACACTGAGCTGACTGACATCCTCAGAACACCACACCCAACACCCGAGGGGCACGCTCTTCTCAAGTACACCGGGTGCAATGACCAGGACAGAGCAAAATGTGCTACAGACAAGCCTCGATAAATATTGAAAGACTGAAATACTACAAAGTATGTTTTCAGTAATCATTTAATCAAATCAATAGCAATAAGATACTTAGAAAACTCAAAATATTTGGAAATAACCCATTTCTAAAGAACTCATAAGGGAAAGAAGAAGCAGAGAAAGGCATCACGGGGTTAATAGAGGCTGCTCTGAATGACAGTGAGAACATGACATGTGCACTCTGGGGACACTGTAAAGCGGGGGCTCAGGGAAGCTTGTGGCTTGAAATGCTTCCGGTAGAAAAGAAGGAAGGTCTGGAGGCCAGGAGGCCAGTTTCCATCTTTATGATGAAAACAGAACAGCTGTCTACAAATCCAGGGCAAACAGAAGTGGTGAATTTTTTCCTAAGAGAAATCAATGAAACAGAAAAATTGAAAAAAACTAATGAATCCAAACATTGGGTCTTTGAAAGAAATCAATAAATTTCTAACTACATCCATCAAGAAAAATGTAAAAAGAGGGAAGCATAAATTGCCAGAATAAAAAACAAGAGCTCTCTTTAGAAATCCCAACACATAGAAGTAATAACTAAAAAGGTAACTTTATGCCAATAAAATCTAAAACTTACGATAAAAGAGGCAAACCACTTGAAAGATACAATTTACCAAAATTGCCAGGCTAAGCAATTGAAAATCCTAAATAGCTCCATGTCTGTTAATAAACTGAATATGTTCTCAAAATCTTTCACATAAGGAAAACTCCAGGACAAAGGGCTTCATGATGAATTCAATCAAACATTTAAAGGTAAAAATAATATTTAAATCTTACATGACTTTGTCAGAAAAGGAGCAAAGTGGAATTCCCTTGGCCCATTTTGAGGCCATGGTAAGCCTAATGCCAAAATTTGAAAGAGATACTTTATGAAAAGAAAATTGAAGGTCAGTGGCAGTTATCACAAACATAACTATCCTTAGCAAATATTAGTAAGTCTAAGTTGGCATGTATAAAATAAAAGGACAACCAACCTTTCACGTAAGTATTAAGTTGACCTCAAAAATGTAAGACTACACCATGTAATCAATAATAATGAAATGTAATAATGAAGTAAAATTACAAAAATCAAAGAATTTTGTCATTTCAATGACTTCATAAAAAAAACTCTCAGAAAATAAAAAAAAATAGATTTCCTCAATCTATACTTAAAATCATACTTAATGGTGAAGTGTGGCAATTCCCCTAAAATCAAATCCACCCCTAATAGGGATTGCCTTATCCAGTGTAATAATACAAGAAAAAAATAAAAGGCATAAAGGCAGAGAAAGAAAGAAATGGGTGTCTCATTATATGCAGATGATAGGACTATTTGAATGGAAAAGTCCTGCTATCTCATGGGATAATATTAATTTCCTATACATCTGTTAAAAGGGGCTATATAAAGTTAAATTGAACTGTGTTTCCAAACTATGCCTGGCACACAGTAAGCATTAAGTTAAAAATACTCCTAAATAAACAGCCTGAGAAATATACAGATTAGCCTACTGACAATATACATGTATTCCTCAAAGCACATAGCAGAGGCTACCTTAAAAAATAAAGTTATCATCAGCCAGTGGTGGTGCAAGCCTTTAATCCCAGCACTTGGGAGGCAGAGCCAGGTGGATCTCTCTGTGAGTTCAAGGCCAGCCTGGTCTACAGAGTGAGTTCCAGGACAGTCAAGGCTACATAGAGAAACCCTATCTGGAAAAACAAACAAACAAAAAACAAAATTAAAAAATAAGGTTATCTTTGTTCTGGGACCCAGGCTATGCCAGGCACTGAGATGTCTACAGACTCACTAGTGCTCAGAGACAGTCCAAAACCAGAAATGTGAAGTGTGTTAACAAAGTGATAACTGTAACAGAGTAACTGCTTTTATACATTCTGTCTGTACTGCTACACGGGCGTCCAGGAGCTGTTTTTAATGAGCACACACCTTCCTGTGGTTTACATATAATAGTGAAGGAACAGCCATGAAGGGCACTTAAGAAAAAAGAAAAGAGTAGCCTTAAGACAAATAGATACCCTTTTGTAAAAATTATATTGGCAGATGTGTAGAAAAGTATCTGGAGATATACAAACAAAAGTATTAATGGTGGACAGCTCAGGGTCGTGGGAGCAGGGAGAACACTTTATAATATAGGTTTGGCATATTGTTTGAACTTTCAATATTTATGAATACTTTTACCTTATAATTAAAAATAAAACAAAGAGAAGCCTCTTGGTAATGTAAAATGTTAACAATATTTAGAAGTCACAGTGTTTAGTCTTTTTCTCTTCTGGGTCCAATGAGATTAAAAGAACTCTTTCTCTGCACTCTTTAAGCAAAGGTGAGGTTTTGCTTTAAACGTCGAGATCACATTCCAGGTGCTCTTAGCTCTAAGATCCTTCCCAGCATCCCTCCAACCAACACAGACATGGGGTAAACACACTAGTCAAACCAGACCACAGGCCCATCTTACTGCCAGTTCCGCTGGCTCATGGAGCTCAGAGCACTCATAGAACTGAGGAGGTAAGGGCTGGACTCCCAAGAACTGTCTGGCTAGCCAGAATCTGTGCCTTCTGATTACATAGGACTCCAGCAACTGGTCTTCCCAGCCCCATAAAACCATGCAGATCACAGGCCGTAGAGATCCCTGTGCATCTAGACCACAAAACTGTAGTTAGAATGACTTTCCATACATGGGACTCCGTCTGCCCACAACGTCTCAGTCAAGCAATTCGAATGTTAGAAAGCCAAGCAACTTGCCCACAGTATCATGTTTGTGACCAAATAAGGTCTTCTGAACCTTGGGACACATTTTCCACTGGGATTGACAAGGGACCAAAGAACATGCCCTGCTGATGGTACACCAAGGACAGTGCCTTTATGTACCCAGGCTACATCCGGTAGCTTTAATAAGGGCTGAGGGGACAGTTTCCTGACATTAGTATAGATGCTCAGGTTGTAGTCAAAAGGCAACCCTGACATTCTTTCATCTGTTACTGTGTTCCCTAAGGTGCACGGACACTTTCCTTATGAATGGTCCTTTAGGCTAAAAGACAGAGCACCCCCTGTGAGAGATCCATCTCTCTGCCACAGCACTCAGAGATGAGATGGGGTGTACCAAATACAAATGCAGGCTTCTGGGAGTGTTCCCCCTAGTTTCTCTGCAGGCAGTAGGAACGCTGGAGACCAGCTAACCAGGTGCGATGTTTTCTATTGTTATTATTATCACTATTATTATTTATAGCCAGAAGCTACAAACCAGCTCTCAATGTTTAAGGGAAAACCAGGGACAAGCCTCTGGAATGACTTAAAAGCTGATAAATCAGAGACTATGTTAGGCTAACCAGCAAATTTGTCTAGAATGTGAGTAACCCCACTCACCTCTCTGCTAAGGAAAGGAGCGTGTCTGAAGAAAACTCAGACTAGCATCCCTGAGAGCATGAGCTAGAATTCATACACAAAACCTAAAATAATAGACATGAACTATGATATCAGCCTCATCTGCTTCTCCATAAAAGTTCCTGAAGCCCTCCCTTATGGACGGTTATTGGTTAGGACTGGTTAATAGTTGCCCTACACTCAGAATAATAAAATGGTTACCATCTATCAACATCACATTTTTTTTTTCACTACTTCAGACAAGCTTTCCAACTACTTGTGAGCTCCCCTGGTGTGTTAGACAGGATTTAAATTCACATAGCCTCCAGTTTGCAGGCTGCCATCTTGGGCATTGAGGAGCCCATGCAACTCTAAGAAGCTGCAGAGTTGCTGGGGGGTCAGTCCTGGCTGGGCTCAAATGCTGCTCCCAGGGACTACATGGCCACCCTTTCCCCAGACACGTCATCACTAATGATTCTCCAACACTGTGGCTTTTAAAGGCTTTGATCCTCTACAAAAACTCAGTAAGCAGAATGATCATCTTCCAGCTGAACAAACAGACCAGGGTGGACCCCTCAGCATCTGCTCTGACTCCACCCCAGCATTTCATTAAAGTGGTGTCGTTCAAAATATGCAAATGACACAGTAATACTTTAACAAACAAATGAATTATGTGAGCTTCTATGGGCAATTTACCCAAAGTAATTAAGAATGCTAAATCAAACAAATTACCATTTTAAATGGCAAGTAAGTTTTAATTAAACTTGATTTCTACACTAAAAATGAAACTACCAACTCAACAAAAGGAACCTTGTGTGGATAAAAGGTGACGTGTTAAAGGGGAGAGTATCATGACTTTTGATTCACAAAAGTAAGGCTGGGTCTCAGTTTCCACAGTGACACCAGCTCACAGAGTAGTTCCATGGGAGGCTTCAAATTAGTTGACTGTATCTGAGCTGCCTCAAGTGTAGCTCGTTTTAAACCGCAAAGAGACTCTGCAGTCATAGAGTCAACCCAAATGCAGGACAAGTTCTTTCCAAAGAACAGTTCAGTCTTTGTCTACCATTAAGAAAGGAGTCTCAGCCTGGTCTACCTAATGAGTTCTAGGACAGCCAGAGCTACATGGTGAGACCCTGTCTTGAAAAAAAAAAAAAAAGAAAGAAAAAAGGAAGGAAGGAAGGAAGGAAGGAAGGAAGGAAGGAAGGAAGGAAGGAAGGGAAGGAGGGAGTAAGGGAGTGAGGGAGGGAGTCAGTGAGGGACGGAGGAAGGAAAGTAGGAAGGAAGAAAAAAAAAGAAAGGAAGGAAGAAGGAAAGAAGATGCTCTCAAAGGTCGCAGCCCACCCCAGCAATGGAGAGTCCTTTGTAAGGGATGGGGGCCGTGAACCCACAGTGAAATCACCAGGTAGTATGATGACTGTAATCCACACAATAAACGTGTATGATGGACCCATCTAGTCAATAGCCATGAAAATAAACACATGATGAATCTCTCCAGTCATCCAAAACGGACAAAGCTAACACGTGATCTACTAAAGCAGATCGCACATACGTATTTTATAGAGAATAATATAACCTTAAGCACAGTGATAGCTTACTGTTAAAGCTTCCGATAACCTCTAAGACCAGATGTGTTCACATCTGCGCCCTTTCTAGGATTTTGTCCCAGTGATGTAACAGGAGTCTCACCTGACCCCAGCCAGCAGCCATGCAACCAAGAAGGCCCCCAAGAGCCGCCTGCTTTCTTCTCCACATGAAGCACCTCCTCTGCCTCAGCCTCCCGGGTTTTTCTACTCCACCTTCAGCCCAGGATACACAGGATGTGTGCTGTCCCCGCCACACTTGGCTTTCTGGTCAGGCAAGATGGCCCAGGGCAGGAGTCTAGGAGGAGCTGAGGGCATGCAGCAGGGAGGCGGCAAGACTGAGCAGGGAGGGGCCTGAGCCCAGGCTGGGGAAGCCATGCTGTCACCACTCCTGGCAGCTGGGCCTAGTCACCTCCCCACGCAAGACCATTTTCAAGCTGTTTCCCTAAATAGTCTGGCCTCAGAGTAACCCTAGGGACACAATTAGGATGCTAATGACAGAGGTAAGGAGGTGTGTGGAGGTTGCCTACTGAGGAGCAGAGTGGAGCTGCAGCCATGGACTCTCCTCTTGTCCTGTCTCACTCTGGAGAAGCCACACAATGCCAACTCTGAGTGAAGGCAAGAGCAAGCCATTTGGGGGACTCAAGAGCCAGGGGTGGGGGGGCATGGTGTGTCTCCACTTCCCTTTGCTCCTGGTTGTTGCCAGAGTGAAATGTATCCAGGCGTTCTCTCATCAAGCCGCCATTGGCTTTTCGCGCCTCACGCCAGGCACAACAGAGAGACACCGTTCTGCTACATCGCCGTCACCACCTTCACCACCATCAGTACCCACGCCCCGCACTGCTTGTATTCCCAAGAGTAAAACTGGACAAAACAAACAAGCAATTCCAAAATGATGGGCTGGGGTAGAATGGGAGCACGTGGGAGGAGCACGGAGCCTACCTAGAGTGGCATGGTCAAGGGAGGGGACACAGTAAGCTGCTTGTGGTCAGACACCAGTCCCATCCGTGTCCCAGGTGTCTGCTCCTTCAACCCAGCAAAAGAATCAGACATTTGTGAAAGGGGATTTTTCTCTCAAGTTCCAAGAGCACATCCATCTCCCCCAGCTCTGCCCTGAGCTGTCTCTGCAGGATCAATGACTATTTACCGAATACAAATTTGGATTTGCTCCTGGAACTTATTTTAGACAGGTTCTTTAAATGCCAGGATCATAAAGACCCTCCAATAATCCATCCCTCCAGAATTCACAGACAAGAATTTTCTTTAAAGATACTTAGAAGTGAATGGAGAGATAAGGTGGGGTATAGCCAGTCAGCCAGTCAGTAGAATACTGGTCATTTATAAAACAAACAAACAAACAAACAAACAAACAAATACATACACAAGCCACAACTTGGATGGATGCCAAAGGTACCAGACTCAGAAACCATGTATTGTATGGTTGGAGCTACATACAATGTTCAAATAAAACAAATTTATAAAGGGAGAAAATGAGTGAAAGCTCACCCGGGGCTGGGGGCGGGGCCGAAATCCCTGTTCACAGACCTTCAGGACCTTATCAGAAGCATAGAACTGCTGGGAGGCTGGTTGTGGAACCGGCTCCACCTTTCAGTGAAGTCACTGAGCAAGACCAAGTCACTGATGTTACTGGAAATGGGGGGATTTTGTGGTGTTTTAATTGTATCATGCAACAGTTGTTTTTAAAAGTCTTCGAAGGGGGTCGAGGCTGGGGCTGAGGTAGAGTAATTGTCTAGCATGTGTGAGGCCCTGGGTTTGATCATCAGCACAGGACAGAGAAAAAAGTGGGTGGTGGGGGATGTTTTTCAAGAGAGAGAGGAGAGGAAAGAGAAGGAGTGAGGCAGAGAGAGAGAGAGAGAGAGAGAGAGAGAGAGAGAGAGAGAGAGATCCTGCTGTTGTAAAAGGAACATTAGTATGTTGTTACAAAGAAGAGCACAGATGCGCAGGAACTCCCGACCTGCTGATTTTGGATTCCACGTCCTCCATGTCTCCCTCCAAGCTCCCCGCCATCCTAAGAGCAGTTACTAAGGACTGTAGGAGGGACTAGAACTTAAGGGGTCTGAGGTTTCCTTAGGGGTGGCTGATGAAAAGTTGTAGAGTCAGGCATTGGTAATGAGGGAACCCAGTGAAAGGAGTCCATGCTGCATAGTTTTTATGTATTTATGAAAACTGTGGTCTGCTAAGTACCTTACCAATTTTTGATTTACTTGTAAGTAGACGATGTTTCAGAAACATTGCGGATTCCCTCCCTGTCTGCCAGATTCATCGCCTCGCCCCTGAGGAGGCAGCCGCTGCTCCTGCTGTGTCATGTCAGGACGTCTTAGTCCAAACAGCTCTAAGCAATCTGCATGCCACATGCGATCACCTTCCTGCTGGCTGGCAAACAGCACACATTAATTATAAACAGAGCTAACCTGGGCTTGGTTTGCATTCTAATCCTGCCCACCTGAAACTGACATCATTCAAATCAACACATGCAGGGCCGTTCCCTAAGCTATCAACCATCTTATTAAGTGTCTCAACCGTGGTTCCTTCTGAGTGTAAGAGAGGATGACTTGCCCTGTAATGTATTTACCCACGGATTATTGCAAAATATGCACTGCTCAATTAGAATCCTATAGCTCCAAAAGGCTCTCAGCCGTCCTATTGGCATAGAACTCAAAGCAGTTCCAGCCTGATCGGGACTCACCACTGGGTACCTACTGCACACAGACGTCTTTTATCACTATCATCAGTGATAATGCCCACAATGCTTTCTGCCAAAATCACTGGGATTTGTATTTCCATGAGGCAGTTTGTAAGCTTGTTACAACTTTCTTTCCTTCTTCCCCGTAAGAAGACAAGTTATAAGCCTGAGTATATGGCTCAGCTGGTAGAGTCCTTGCCTGGCATAATGAAGCCCTGGGTTCAATCCTCAGCATGTCTACAATCTCAGCACTGCACGCATCCGCTGTCATGGTGCATGTCTACAATCTCAGCACTGCATGCAT
>CABHPQ010168091.1:24235-37595 GCA_902168405.1 Peromyscus aztecus | reverse complement strand
TTCCTTCCTTCCTTCCTTCCTTCCTTCCTTCCTTCCTTCCTTCCTTCTTTCTTTCATTTTTTGTTCTAGCCATTGAAATTACTTGAGTTAAAAAAACAACTTTGCTTTTCTGAATTATGTAATGCATTTGATTTCTGTGAAAGCTTTCTCTTGAAGAGGTGGAGAGGCAAACAAAAAGCCACAGCTGTGTGATTTACTGTGGTAACTGTACACATGAGGATTTTACAGGATACATAGGACGCTTCTACTAGGGATTAGAGGACACAGAGTACTGTCTCCAGACGAAGAAGGAGGAGGGAAAAAAGAGATAAAGTTCAGGCTGTTGCTTTGAAAGTGTTCCCAAACAGAAGAGATTTGTTGCTATCATAACCTAAACAAGCCTTTCCCAAGCCACAGAAAGACCCTGGAGATATTGGAGAATGTGACTTCTTGGATGTGCAACACAATACTCCGTTGCATTCTAACTTCATTAATGGAAATGATTGCAATTGGGAAGTAGTCAGTTTACTCATCTATATTTCAAGCAATTCTTTCCACAAATGCCCTAATATCCAAAGGGCTGGAAACTCGCTTTAAAACCTTGAATTTACTTACCATTATACTTGGGTTCCACAAAGGTTCCATGTTTGTTTTGTTTCATTTTTTGTTTATTTGTCTTAAACTATTTTATCTTATTGTAAACTTTTTGAAATGTCAATGCTGAGAATTTCTTCTCTAAAGAGAAAAAGAAAATCTCACAATGTGTTAGACAAACTATAGACTGCCCCTTGAAGGCTATTTCTTCTCTTTTAAGATTATTTTATTGTGGATAAGGAGATGGCTTAGTGGGTAAGAGAACTTTATGCAGTCGTGAAGACCTAAGTTTGAATCCCCATAAAAAGCTGGATGGGGACACACATGCCTGTAATCCCAGCAATAAGAGACAGACAAGATCCTGGGAGCTCACTGGCCAGCCTGCCTAGCTGAAACGATGACCTTCAGTTTTGATGAGAGACCTTATCTCAAGAATTAAAATACAAAAAAGACACTCAACCTCCTTTTCTGGCCCCTACATGAGCACACAAAGGCACACACATACATAAGCATATAGCGCGTGCACACACACACACACACACACACACACACACACACACACACACATGCTGTGGATGTCTTTCTGCATGCTGTGAATATGTGTTGCTCTTATTGATTGATAAATAAAGCTGTTTGGCCTATAGCAAGGCAGCTTAGAGACAGGCATGAAATCCAAACAGATAGACACAAGAGAAAGGAGGCAGAGGACGCTGCTAGCCACCGCCAGGAGAAGCAAGATGTAAAGATACTGGTAGGCCACAAGATGTAAAGATACTGGTAAGCCACAAGCCACGTAGCAAAGTATAGACTTATAGAAATGGGTTAATTTAAGATATAAGAGCTAGCTAGCAAGAAGCCTGCCATGGCCATAGTTTAAAAATAATATAAGCCTGTGTGTGTTTATTTGGGACCAAGCGGCTATAGGACATGGGTGGGAGAGATTCTGCAGGACCAGTGAAAACTTCTGGCTGCACACACACACACACACACACACACACACACACACACACATGCTCACATGCATACAAGCACACACACATGCACGAAAGAAAAAGAAAAAGATAAACATTTAGAAAATCTGTACTAAAACTATATATTTGCTACTGAGGAGTGCTAAAGACACAACTGGCTTAAAATTCATTCCTTTCCTAGGGTGCTTCATTGTCTAGTGGTGCTTGCTTTAATAACAATCTACCTAAATGATATTAGTTAAAATATGGAAAACCCTCCCGACCACATTCTGGGAGGTAAGTAACTGTAAGGAATACCCACTACACTGAACACAACAGGCAACCCCCACCTCCCTTCTATTAGCATCTACATAGCTGAGGTGGAAACTGAGCTCCTGAGATCCCATGTTTTAGTCCCCATGTACAATTTGGCTACTTCATATGCTCTAGCTTCCTTCCTAGATACCAACACATTGCGTCTTTCCCTTTGGGCTCAGTTACCAGTTTGGCTTTCCTTATTCACTGTGCCACACTTAGCTGGCGCAGGACACTAGTCTACATTAATTTTCTCACTTCCTCCCCTGACTTAAACATGAGGAGAGCACTCTGATGTTTGTCCCTCTGGGAGCTACTTCCTTTTATCCTTCCCTTTTATCTAAATGCCTCATAACACTCATGTGTTTGTCAATGGGCATGCTGTTTGGAGGAGTTATGCTCATATCTCTTAAATATTAGGGCATTCAATACCCTCATTAGAATAATGAGTCTATGTCTGAGCAGAGTGATATTTAGACTCCTCAGGTGGAAGATGCTTTGAAATTTTGCTCTAGAGAATGGGACATTTTGAGGAAGGGTCTGGATTTACACATGTAAGACTCATCTGAGAATAGAATTCTTTGGTGATATTTTCATGGCTTACTGAGTTACTCAGAAATGCCTCTTCTAAAATAATTTTCTCACAGGTTGTTGGCTCTGTCAATTTAAGGTTCAATTTACTTTTCATTTATTAGTCTTTACACTGTGGACTGTCTGCTGCTTGCATTTATTCTCATTAACTTTTTAGTCCCTAGAAAAAGATACCTTCTCATCACCACAGTTATCTTCTGTGTTGACACTTGCGGTTCTCAACTCACAATACATCCTTTTCTATTTCTCATACATGTTCACTAGATGATTGCCTGATACTAATCCAAAGAGATTTGTTATACCTAATGATTCTGTAAGAATCAATTCCAAAGTACATGTGCAGATCCCTTAGGAATCTTATCTATTGCCTGGATAATCCCTCATGAGATAATTTTACATCTATACACACACAAGCACATGAAACACATATTCATAGGATAATAGTAGGATATTCCTGAACCTTGTGTTTATGTAAAAAGCAAATATGGGAGGGCAAAGATATAATAATGAGGGTTTCCATAATTGACAGTGAATTTTTTCTTTCTGCCAAATATGAGTAAATATGCGAGGATTCCAGTAAGTTATTGTTTGAGCCATAATGTTTGGAGAAATAGTTAGCTGCTTTAAGCCTCTTTGTTGAGGCTTAAAGAAAGCACAGAACATTGCCTTACATGTTCAATCTTTTCGACATTGAAATCTAAGATTTCATGCTTTTTTATTTCTTGTCACCCATAACAAAACAATGTTACATTCTTCCAATTTTGTCCCTAGAAAATTTCTTAATCTCCTCTCTTCTTGGTGCCTGATGGCATCAAAGCCTCTTACTCACTCATCATGTTTTTCAGACTAGACTTCTAATTTCCAGTCCCATAGTTCCTTGCTTCTAGAGTGGTGGTTCTCATCACGTGGGTCACAACCCTTTGGGTCACATAGCATATTTACATTTCAATTCATAACAGCAGCAAAATTACAGTTGTGAAGTAGCAACAAAATAGTTTTATGGTTGGGGGATCACCACAACATGAGGAACTGCATTAAAAGGACACAGTATTAGCAAGGTTGAGAACAACTGCTCTAGAGTTACCAGATTTGCTTCTAAAGCTTTGTACTGGCTAAATCATTCCTTTCTTCTGTACTCCGCATGCCCTTCCTTTCTACCTAGCGAAAAAGGAGAACTTCTGAGACTTGCAAGCCCCTTTACCTATCTCATCGGTTGTAACTCCTTAGTAATTCTCGATGAATCATTTTCTCTAGGACCGGCTTTGCAGTCCCTTTGTCTCTCTGCTTTGTCTGTTTCAAACTGTTTCTTCCAGTCTCCTTTCTGCACCATTCTCTGTCTCCATGAATGCTTCAAGTACGAGTTCAGAAGCCACTGTCTTCAGGAAAACTTTCTCAATCTTACAGCTAGAATAAACTTTTCTTATTCATGGACTTTAACATCAATAGCTCTTCATTTGTAGCATAATAATTTCTATGCATGTTTCTCAAGGAGTTTGCCCTTTAATGCATGTCCCGTTTCTCCTTCATGCGGTCTTATTAAGGCCTTCCTTTATTTATATGATATTAAGTTAGAAAAGAGCATATACATCTCCCATTTTCATTTTATAAAATTTTCCCAACCACCACACAGCTAGGTTAAGGGACAGTCTAAACTTGTTCAGTCCCAGACACTATCCACCTCAGTGAACTTCTGTATCATGGCCAATCTGAAGCCATGGAGCTTCACTTAGGGTTTTACCCTCTCACTTATCCACCACAATAAAAGAAAGAAAAAAACTGTAGCATAGTTGAAACTAGAAAAATGATTAGCTGTCTGCTCTCTTGCTATGTCCTCACGGCTCATGGCCCCCTGGCCTGCATTCTTTCCTTCCTTGTCACTTAATATTGCCCGTTCTTGGTCAGCTTTCCAAACATTATTCTCTTACAGCTGTTTACATGTATACACATCTGTGTAACTCCAAACAACTGTAAGACATTAAATATTTTGGTTAATCACTGATAGCTAGTTAGTGCTTAGAATTAAAACCAAAAAAAAAAAAAACCAAGTCTTAGCTCTCTCGATCTAAACCTTCTAGCCTAGTTCATTTATACCTCTTCTTCTTCTGGGTTTATAAATTATAATGAACACTAAGCATTTACTATTCCTAGGATCACACTCACAGTATATTCAACTGTCAAAGTAATATGGAGTGTGGGTATTATAGATAAAACAAGTAAACCAAGTTCAGTGAGACGAGGTATCCTGACTAGGTAGAGGGTTAGCCTGCTTTCAATAGAGCGGATGTACTAGTGTATTAAATACTAAATGAATAACAAAACTGAATAGTGTAGGGTAAAAGTTTAGTTATCTTGGGAATATGAAAAGTTAGATTGCCACCCCACAACCAAGCTTGAGGATTTAAATTGAGTACATATAATTTCCAGGAAAATACACATTGACTTCTGCAAGGGTAAATAAAAATTAAAATATTTGTCCAGGTTTGATAAGAATTTGGAGCAAAGTTTCTCAAGTTAAACACAATTAATGTGTAGCAAATGTTTCTGGTGATGTCCAGGGTATCTCAGGACATTAACATTAGTAAATATGTCTATTGTTGCAAGGGGGGTCCCGTTGAAGTAAACAAAATGACTTAGAGTAATTGAAATTCTAATACATGACTTGTGGACCTGAACAGAGGTATAACTTTTCAAGACTATAGTATCTGCTAAAGTGTGTGTGTGTGTGTGTGTGTGTGTGTGTGTGTGTGTGTGTGTCTGTATGAATATATATATTCCACACGAGACAGAAGTGCACACATTCCAATTTTCTGAAAGAGTAATCACGATAATTAACACTGAATGAGCATTTACAAAGTGGCTCTTGAAATTGTTTCTTTGAGAAATGCCATAGTATTTTTCATTTATGAAAAATAAAAAATTCATTTCAGAGGCATTAGTCCCTTTTTTAAAGGATAAAATTACTAATAAGAGTCAAGCTTACATCTGGAAAATTGCACAATCAATGGGAAGTCCAAATTTTCCCTAAATAACAGGGTAAGAGTGTAGAGATGAAAGGTGGGGGATTTGAGTTTCACTGATAATTTTTATTGTCAAGTATATTAAACACCGTGATCAGTGCATGAAATGCTTGATTCAACTCTATTGACCTGAGCAGTAATACAACAAGGGCAGGGGACAGGGAGACTTCCTAGATATAAGAAATGTGACATTACATTTCATGGAAAATTTAACAGCAGTAATAACCAAGGAAAAGCCTGCTTTTTCTTATAACGTGTTGGAAAATTGTAAATAATTTCAGCAATAAAATACTCTTCAGAATTCCTGTGCTGATCTAGCTTTTAATCAATTGTGACTACTGTTGAGTTTTACTTATTTATCATCTGTCAATCTATCATCTCTCCATCATGTGTAATATATTGTATGTACAGAATATATATGATAGTGTAGCATGTTTGCAAATATAGTATATGTACTTTGCATATTCTTCTTTTAGCTTTGCATTCTACATAAAATATATTTGGTGGAATTTCACTTATATTTCTAACTGAAACTATAGTTTCCCCAAACACGAATTCTTGGTTACATGTTTTTGTTTTAAGAGTCAATGGGTAGCCAAGTGTGGGGATTTTTTTTTATTATTGTGAAGTTATTTGTTTCAAATATATAGTTTAAAATGTGTTGGAGAAATAACAACAAAAAACTGTACACTTAAAATGAAAAATTTCTTAGCATTGCTCAATTTTGTAAGTTTTTATTAAGTAAAATACTCATTTGTGCTTTTTAGGTGATGGTCTTTTGTCCATTTTGACTGCAGAGATATGTTGAAGCTGTTAAATTCAATCACAATCAAAACCAAAAACAGAACAAAATAAAAAACCCCAAAACATAAAACAAAAACAGAACCAAAACAGAAATCAAAGACACAAACAGCTTTCATAGGATTTTATAAATCTCTTCCAAACTTGTCTTTAAGACTTTCCTATGCATTTTTAGGCCTATGGCTTCATGTGAAGAACTGAGTTTGAAAGCAAAATTAATTAAAGTGCTCTTGAACTAGTTTCAGTGACGTCAAATTGACAAGGCTGTACTAAGTTCTGAATGAGTATTTGAAGATTATACACACAAAGGAAATGTTAAAAGTGATCCACTGGTAGCTGTATCTGAGTGAAAACTAAAGGCTCTTTGTTTGCTGAAATCATCCTGGACGGCGGAGGGAAGGGACTTTCTATTTCTTTGTGTCTGCCAGAGTTCTGCAAAGAGCAGTTGGTGACACATGCTTGTTGAATCAAAGGACGAATGATGAATGAATAATAAACAAAGGTCTGAAACATACTATGTTTGGACTGGAGGCTTTACTGGACATCTACACTTTTACTGTGAGCTGGAAAATCTAAAACTAATTTAACTGATAATCAGAACTACCCTTTGGATTTATTTTGAAGATGAAAACTGCTGAACAAATGTATATTCAAATGCTCAAGACCTGATCTCGTCAAAATATTCTGTGAAAGGTTTTAGGATTTGGGGCCTGGTTTGAATATTAATTTCTCAGATTTAAAGTGAAGAGAATAATAATACTATGTCAGGTTGAAGTGAGAGGAAGGTGGGTAATATACAGAAGAGAGCTAAACATCACATTGAAAATGTGCTAAATACTTAAAGACAAATGATAAGCATCATTATCACACAGCAAATATAAATATTTTGTTATTATTATTTTCATTTAAAATGGAGCAGTCCTGCCCCTCCAGCTCTGCTGCCCTCAGAACACATAGATTCTTTATTTGACAAGTCTACTCCATTTCCTCAATCCTCCTCAGCTCATGTCCCATGGCTTTGGTACCTCTATTATCCTGGAGTCTCTATGGTAACCTAAGCTTCATCTTCACAGCTTCATACAGAGACATTTCAGGGCTTCCATGTAGAACCTCAGACCTCACCATAATTGCTTGGTCTCTCATTTATCTACTCAATCCCTAATCTTCCATGTCCACAGACCCAGTACCACAGGGATGGTACTGCTAAGCTCTGCTGCCAGCTCAGGATGGTGCCTGCCTCCCTTGGACCACAGCTGTATCAGCTCCTGTACTCTGATTTTGGGAAAGCCCTTTCCTATGGTGATATTTTAATTGTGCTGAAATGTGATATTTTATTTGTATGTTAATAAATAAAGTTTGCCTGGAGATCAGAGGTCATAGCCATAAACAGAAGTCAAGCAGTGGTAGCACATGCCCTTAATCCAATCACACGGCAGGCAGAGTCTCTGTGTGGTCAAGGACACAGCCAAGTGTGGTGACATGAGCCTTTAATCTCAGTACCAACCATTGAGACCTGGAGGTCTGTATAGACAGGCAGTGACAAGGAAGTGATGTAGCTAGACTAAGAGCCAATGAGAAGGCAGAACAAGAAGGCAATAAAGGCGCAGTTTAGACAGCAAGAGGCTCTCTTGGGAAGCTATGGTGAGGTAGTAGGCTAAGTTTAGTTGGCAGGTATTGCTCTGATCTCTACAACTTGCACCTCTGTACTTGGCTCTGTGTTTTTTATTTAATAAGACTGTTTAGAAATTCGTCTACAATTGGCACCCAACATGAGGCTCGAACCCAAGACCCTGAGATTAAGAGTCTCATGCTCTACAGACAAGCCTGTATGGGTTCAGCCCTTTCCCAGGCAACTAGTTTTGAGGAACAATAAACCCTGAGGCCTAGGTTCTCTTCCTCAATGTGTAAGGTTCTGGCTTGAGGATACTCTGTGAATAGAAAACACTATTCTCTGTAAAAAACAAAACAAAACATACAACCAAACCAACCAACCAAACAAATAAAACCTGCAACTCTGTTGTCTGCATTTTCCTTGTCTGAAACTTCAAGCTTTCTCATACACGTGTCTTCTGCCAGTTAAATACATTATCTTTAAAGTTCACTCAGATTCTCAGCACATGGACAGAATGAAGCCAAGTTTTTGTTCAAACTGTCACGTGAATGGCCACTAGCTCAGTCCCTGATAGAGTCCTCTGAAACCTAGTGAGCCACTGACTGCATTCTCTCAATGTTCTTATCTTCTAAGCACCCTCTAAACTCTACTTAATGTATTGGATGGCTTTTCTAGACTAAATTACCAAACTCTTCCTCACTGTAGATACAAAAGAATTCCCAGTGCCTAAGAACCACATGGTCCAGGTTATGACAGCAATGGCCCCCCACTTCTTGGCACCAACTTCAGCCTTAGTTTCTTTCCCTGTTGCAGTGTTCAAATACCTGGACAATGAAACTTATTTTAGCTTACGATTCAAAGAAGCCAATCATAGCATGGAAGTCAAGGGAGTCGGGATTTGAATCTGCTGGTCACCTTGCATCCAGTCAGAAGAGATTCATGAATCCATGCCACATCCATTTACATTTTCCATTTTATGTTCTCCAGAATGTCCTGCCCATCGAATAGTCCCATCCACAGTTCAGATGAGTCTTTGCATGTCAGTTAATCAAAATCAAGATGATCTCCCACAGGTGTGCCAGGAACTCAATCTCTTAGGTGGTTCGAGATCCTGTCAAGTTGACAATTAACACTAACGTGTGTGTGTGTGTGTGTGTGTGTGTGTGTGTGTGTGTGTGTGTGCATGCATGCACACACATGAGTGCATGTGTGTGTGTGTGTGTGTGTGTGTATGTGTGCATGCATGCACACACGTGAGTGCATGTGTGTGTGTGTGTGTGTGTGTGTGTGTGTGTGGAGGGGGAGATATTTTCATCTTTTCTCAGCCATTATAATGTCATCACTCAGCTTAGCTATTGTGCATAATATGACTGTCACTAAGTGATGTTTTATGAACTCAGTCTTGTTATCATTTGTATTTTGTTGACTCAGAATAGGTCCCCTTTATTGTGTGCTGGTTCAGGAAAAAAAAAAAAAAAGCAAAAAAGCAAACATTCCGTTCACTTTTCCTATGAGTCGTTACAGAAATAACCTGATGACCTATAGCGTTTCTTCAGCTTATAGACATTCCACTTCTATTGCTTGGAGTTTAAATCTAACATGACTCCCAGGATGGGGGAGAGAATAGAATGTAGACTCCTACATACTTTACAAACGGCTGAGTTAAAGGCTAAGTCCAGAGTAATAGATACTGCAGTGGGAAAACAGGCCTGACATTGACATTTCTGTGCTCAGAGCCATTTCTGCCTAAGAACAGTTAACCGTGAAAGTGCTGTCCGTGGGTAAATGGCACTGGATTGTGAGCGGCCGTGTACAGAGCGTAGAATTTAACTAGGGTTGGAGCGCTTTTTTTTATTGTTGTCATGATGTTTTAGTTTGAAATCAAAACTGGATTAACATTACATGCTTTTTAAAATTTTCTATTAAACAAATAATCAGGTAAAGGGTGAGTTGTTATGGCTATTAATAGGAATTTCAAAAGTGATGTAAACAACTCCAGCACAAAAATTTCACTGGTGTTATAAATTTGCTATCACCATCATTTATGTGATTTGGGGAGGTAAAAAAAGGTTTTCCCCCAGAAGGGCAGCAGTCAGTAGAGATTTATATCCAAGTATTGATCTTGACAGCCACACTTTTAAAGTTCTCATTTATAGAAATGATGGGTCCAGATAACTAACCTATCTACTTTTGAGTTCTGCCCATTGTTATCCAGTAACCTAAACTTTAAGTCATGTACCTTTAATATAATATGAACTGAAATTCAAATCTCCTCATTGCTTGCCACTAGCTGTACTTAGTTTATTTTCATAAACAGAATTAGATGCAGTGGTATACTTGAATCACTAGGAGAAAAACACATTAAGAGACTCATTTTGTTGTTGTTTTTGTCAATTCCCATGGGATAAATATTTCCATCATGGTTGATCTCAAACCGTAATGTGGTTCACCTGTGTGGTAGTTGGAATGTAATTGGCCTTTATAATTTCATAGGGAGTGGCACTATTAGGAGGTGTGGCTTTATTGAAGTGGGTATGGCCTTGTTGGAGGAAGTGTGTCACTGTGGGGATGGGCTTTGAGGTTTCTTTTGAGGTTCATAATATTTTATATTTAAAAACAAGTGTTCTAGATTTAAGCATTGGCCCAAATCTTTCCAAGCTCTTAATTATATTAATCTTAATTGAGTACATTTGAGATAAAGGTAAGGAAGACCAGTAAGAATCTAAAGTGTGGAATCTAAAGAATCTAAACCAGGAAAGTGTGGTGGTTTGAAAGAAAATGGCCCCCAAAGGAGTGGCACTATTAGGAGGTGTGGCCTTGTTGGAGGAAGTATGTCACTGTGGGGATGGGCTTTGAGGTCTCTTGCTAAGCTTTTCTCAGTGTGACATAGAGTCCACTTCCTGTTGCCTTCTGATCAAGATGTAGCCAGCCCCATGTCTGCCTGCACATCGCCATGCTCCCTGTCATGATGACAATTGATTGAATACCTGAACTATAAGTGAGCTACCCCAACTAAATGTTTTCTGTATAAGAGTTGCTATGGCCACGGTGTCTCTTCACAGAAGTAGAAACCCTAACCAATAAGATAGGAAGTGAAAAGACTGATGGAACAAAGCATTGTTTTGTAAGGTGTTCTCACACCTGTCTGCTCAACAGCTTCAATTCATTATATGCATCCTGTAGGTTTGCTAAAACAAAGGAGTTTGTTGCCATGCTCATTTATACAAAAACAACAAGCCCAACATGTTTAATTTTTCTAAGGAAACAGCAGAAGCTGGGTTAGGACAGATTAGAGAATCTTTCATATCAGAATGAATAGACACCAAAGATTTTCACTTTCCTGCTTCTAGCTGTACGTCAGCTGGATGAACAGTATACAGGAATCAACTTCATAGATTGAGACACATTTTCTCTACTGTCTGCAGTTGGTAGAATGACAGGCTATCTGGCTGCGAGCTGCATGTTATCTTACGTTGTAAGGCATAATGCCATCCTTCAAGGATATAGATGTATAAGAATCAGAAAGACTTTACTTCTCTCTGGTTCTTTGATTAGTCAAACAAATGAATGACACAGATCCAGATGCTTGATAATGAGGAAACAGTTCTTGGGAAATTTGAACCATCTGTTTCCTGAGGTTAATCTGAAATGTACCTGAACTCTTTAGCAGGAGATGGCAAGAAAGGAGACATGGCAATTAGGGGGCAATGTACCTGTCACTGACATTGAAGGAACACCATGATTCTACAAAATAAGGGATCAGTGACTGAGTGGAAGAGTCAACAAAAATTTATAAGAGGTTGAAAATGGTCTGCCCTTGAAGGAAGATGGGAACTGGGATCTGTAAGAAAGGAGGTATTCTCTTACTGGGAGAAAAGCATGTGGAATGAGCATCAGGTGTTTCAGGGGTAGTTAAGTTGGCTTGTTCTTACTGAAATTAAAGGTCATCTTCATTGGACTGTGAGCAGTATTTCAGAACATGTCTGGTACATGCACTACACTGGAGATCCCATTAAAATACAGATCCTGACTCCTTGGGATTCATCTGCCATCTTATAATGACTGGGCTTCTGTTGACTCTGAAGTAATTCATAGCCTTTCAGAAACTTTCAGGATGTTCTGGGCTAGTTTCTGCATGCCTATTTCCTCAAGCACTTTCTGATGGGCTTGTTTAACTGTCTCATTCTCCATTTCTTCATCATCACTTTTTTTGTGGGGGGAATCATCTCTATAGGACTAGACTTTGACTCCTATGAGACTATTCACTTTTTAGAGCTCTGCAGCTACCTACCTGGATATTCTTTAAGAAATGCCTAGCTCTTGATTTTTATTTCACAGCTAATGTTGAACTCTTTGCTCCTCCTTCCTCTTCCCCCTCCCTACTTCTCCCTACCCTCTCCCAGTGTGTTACCACATTGTAGTCTGAAGGCTGACCTCAAACTCCTATTTATTAGAATCCACCAAGGCCCTATTCTGTCACTTCTGCCCATTATTCTGGTCCCTCATCTGCCTTGCTCAGGATTTGGATCCAAAATTTTCAGATGAAAGGTCAAGAAAAAGTAAGACTTGTCAAGTTATTGCAGAAGTTCAAGTTTATATAAGGAATTTTAAGTTTTCTTAATAAATAAAAGCACTAGGGTTTTGTTTAATGTGCTAGTTAATTGAATAACAATGCTTCAAAATGCTAATAATTTCTGGACATTGTAGTTGAAAATAAAAAAGTAGTATATTTCAATTTATATTTAAGATCTTTTTGTCTTTATATGAGTACCTAGGAAAAATATCTCAAGTGAATTGCTGCAGAAAAATGAGATTTCAAATTTTCTGATGAAAGAAAATTTAATTTTCTGTTTACTTTTACATGTGAAAGGGTCCTCCTAGAATGAAGTCAAAGAGTGAAACCATCCCTATGGGTGCATGGCCTGTGTAATACAAAGAATTTCATGAATTTTCCAGAGTGATTGCTCTGCTCATGCCCTGGTGCCTTATGCAAAGACTATTCACAAGAAACAGGTGGAGATGGAGCCAGCAGGTTGGGGCCTTTCTGAACTTCAGCCTGTGTGCAGCAAGGAATTGCTTCTACATTTATTTCATATTCACCATGAAGATTTTTAATCACATTTTTTCATAGAATGTGTTCATAAAAATATTATATAATAGCTGATAACTAAAATTGAAATCACCATTTATTTTCTTCTACAGAAAAGTCCTGAAGGAGATGAAAGGGTTTTGGTTTATAACAATAGCAATAACCTCAGGCTTGTTAATGAAATAATAAAATTTCCCTGTGGTAGAAGTCATAGGGTCAGAATACTCTGACTTTTTTGACAGAGGTCAAAGGTTGCAGTCTCAATGACATGTTTTGAAAGAAGCTTCTGTGGCGGCCTTAGATCTGGACACTCAAAATAACATGTGCTGTCCTCATCCCCAGAGGGTCTGTTTTTTTTCTTTCTTCCTTCCTTTCTTTCTTTCTTTCTTTCTTTCTTTCTTTCTTTCTTTCT
>CABHPQ010168091.1:1701-24135 GCA_902168405.1 Peromyscus aztecus | reverse complement strand
TTTTTTTACACCTTATACTGAGACAACTCCCTTGAAGGCTGTCTGAAAGGATGACCAGAGTTATATTGTAAAAGGATGTAAGGAGACTAAAGATGTGAAGATGTAAGGGGATGGGTAGTAGAATACAGGTGAGCTGAGAGATTCTTAGTGGGCTGGATATGAAGACCCATTGTCTTAGAGCAGTATCCTTAAAGGATGTCTCTTGAAATGTGGATGGACGTATTGTTACTCATTTCCTGGAACTGTATTCTAAAATGGGGAAGTATATTGGTACCATGTAAGGGAGGTTGTTAACTTTAGAAAGTGCTTGGAAAAAATTAGGGAAAACATTTTAATTGAGTTACATTAATATTTGCTTTATGTTAAGGGCACTTAACCTTCATTTGATCATGATGAAAAGGTTATACAGTGCAATGGAAATGTGTTCAATGATATACATAAGGATTTAAGGAAAAATCAAATGGCCAATAAAAACTTTAAAATTCCAAGTTTTTGGTAGTATCAGTGGGAAGAAAATTAAATCAATGTTCAGTTTTCAGCTTATCAAGTGGAGTAAAATAGAAGGCTGATGGCATGCACTGTAGAGTGAATAATTAAAAAATGTGAATTTTTACTATTTTTAGGGATTTATTCTGATAGTAGTTATTAAAATTAAGAATAGTTATCATTGAACTAAGCAACTCTGTTTTAGGTACCCTTTATGCAAAAAGACCAGTTTATACCACTCCACTTTCTTAATCCTAAAGTCTGTTAACATTGATGACTGACTGGCTTATTATTGCCAAAACTTACTTTAACTATTCTACATAGCATAAATGGTACAGATAAGAATTCCCATAGAAATAGGTATCTAAAGGCTAGTGAAAAAAACCTATTGTCCAAAAACAATGATTATTATCGTTCAGCAGGAATAAAATAAAATTAACATTAAAATATAGAAATGGTTATTGTCTAGGAGCAAAGAAACAATACGGTTGTTATAAATGACTCATTCATTATGTATCACACAATTCTGAAGGGCATTTATGAGGGCCGTGTGTCATCATTCCAAGAACCACATGAACATGACTCTTCTCTGACCTCTCTGGCAATGGTTCCACACTGCCTTCTGGTTTGATCAGATGTCCTAACAATTAATGCCGAAGTTCCCATCTCAGCTGGAAAGTACATGGTGGAGGGGAGCTGATGGAAAAGGCTCCCATTTCAACAATATCATAGGTGAAACCTGGCTTATACTAAAAACCTGTCAGAACTCTAGTAGTTATATTTCTCCATCCCAGGAACATGAATGTAGCTAGAGTTTTCCTGCCTGGCCCATGGTCAGGATAAATTTCTTTCACCTTCCAGTCCCACAGCCGCTCAGACCCAACCAAGTAAACACAGAGACTTATATTGCTTACAAACTGTATGGCCGTGTCAGGCTTCTTGCTAACTGTTCTTATATCTTAAATTAATCCATTTCTATAAATCTATACCTTGCCACGTGGCTCTTGGCTTACCGGCATCTTTACATGCTGCTTGTCCTGGCGATGGCTGGCAGTGACTCCCTCCGCCTTCCTGTTCTTTTAATTCTCTCTGTTAGTCCCGTCTATACTTCCTGCCTAGCCATTGGCCAATCAGTGTTTTATTAGCAACACATTTGCCATACAGAACATCCCACAGCACATGAATGTAAAACCTATCACAGGGACAATGACCTGATTCTATAATTTGCCTATATTCTTGCCCTGACCAACTTTAGATGCTGTGTACTTTGAGATCATTATTGCTGTCTAGTGAATATTGCTGTTTGGGCTCAGCTACAGTCAGAGTACCTGCTCTGGTTAGCAGCACTGTGCAGTCAAGACGCTCCCTGCTTGCCTCACTGCAGCAAGGCCCTGCATTTGCCTTCTCTCCTAAGAGGCTGGTGTAACTGAGTAGTCTTTGCGTAGCGACTCATCATGACCCTGCTGCAGTTCTTCAGTGGTATCATCCTTGCTCATACTCAGTCACCCTAAGTTCTGATTACCTTAGGAGTTGAGTTTTATAAATTATCATCAGTGATATTTAAGCATGCCAAAGATAAAGGAAAAAAATGTTTCCAATTAAAAAAACAAACATGATTATTAGAAATAGAAAGTTGAAAATAAAAGGGAATGCTACTTGAAATGTAGATTTAAAATTTTTTTCCAGGACACTCTTTTAAAGGGATTGTGTTTAAAGTAATTCTGAAGTAATTATTTTATTTGCTACACAGCACATGCACCATTGTTCTCAGAAGGAGCAAGCTGCATCATATGTGCATGACTGGATGGAGGAAGTGATTTATTCTGCCTGAACATGGCAGGAACAACACTGAGGAAGTTTGAAGAGGGCGGATTTCTGAGATGAACTGCTTGGGAAGGCAGATCAGGGAGAAAGATACTGAGGCATGGTAGAAAAGGGGACTGCAATAAAAGGTACACAGGAGGGTGAAGTGAGAAGATAATTAAGACATTGGCCATGCCTGCCTGTCACACTTGAGGGTCATCTGGGTCATGATAGTGGCCCAGAGTCTCCAGCTTTGCCTGTAAATTGCTTTAAAGTGAGGTGTCCATTCGAGCCCCTGGACTATCATGGGTGAATAGCACAGGAAGGATATCCTTCCTCTAGAGTCACTCCTACCCTTAGGACCAAGTAAGCCAGTCATGACAAATGCCCACATTTGGGGAGGAGAGATACTGCATCAATAAGCTCAGGACTATTTTAGATGGAACCCTAAACTCAAGGGTAATCCTGCTGACATGTTATGCTCAACTCCTGTTTTCTGTTATGTCACGGTGCATCTCATTCTGCTTTGGCCTTACAGAATGATGCCTTTCTTTTCCTACATTTGAGGATTAGTTAGTCATGCAAAGTTCTTGCCTGTGACTGCTGCTTTATTCTTGTTTATACCGTTAAAGTTCAGCCAGATGGAACTCATCCAAGCCCTTACTTCCATCCGACATTTGAACAGCTGGGACTCTATAATTTCTGAGTCTGAAGCAAAGTATCTGTACAGCTCATGTCAACAAGGGCCATGCGGTCTCATGCTCTCCATCAATAGCTCTGTGCTCACACAGTTTCATCTGGGAAAAAAAAAACTTAGTATCTGTAATTTGTGCCAGCAGAGAAGATAAAGAAAGAAAGACTCATACCTAATATCTGTCTTTTAGCATTTCAGAACATTTGTGATTGCTTTACTAAATTCATTTTGTAAACCATAATTATGCCATTATTCCATCTTAGGAAATAATTTGGCATGAAACCTGGATTTAAATATAGGATGAAATTTTCTTTCAGAGAGCATTAAAATCCCCCACGTTTAGCTTAGATTGTCGAGTAGAAAATAATTAAGACGAATCAATGCTGGAATAGAATGTAGTATTTATCACAAAGATTAAGTGAGTTTCACAAGTTTCAAGACATTTTAATGTCAATGATAAAGAGGGGGTTGTTTCAAATTAGAAAACAAGTACCAATGGTACTTGCCTCTGCTGCTTCTGTCCCTTCCTTTTCCAGTGGTCTCTGATCTTCTTTACAAAGACTAACTCTACAACCCTGCTGTGCTATGAGCATCCTGAAAGCCCAAGTGCGTTCTGGTGGAGATGAAGTTGTAGTAAAGTCAGAATGATATTCAAAAAAATAAAAAAATAGTACATAATGAAAATATTTTAGTAAAAATTTATAATAGCAAAAACAGTAATGTTATTCTGATTGGAGATGAGGATAGACATGGTGACAACTGAGTCCTTGAATAACACAACACATGATATCTGAGGCTGGTATGGAAGTTCTTGACTTTGCCCTTCATTGGCTGTCAGTTGAGACTCATTAAACAGTTATGTGGTATTACATTATAAAACAGTAACATGCAAATGATGCTAAGTATATCTCTAACAGTTCATTCTAATTATTTGCATTGTGGCTAGTAGTTGGAAAATTCTTACAATCTTATCAAAAAATATTAGAATGGGGATGAACTTTTAGAAATGTTTGGGTCTAATTTCAGTTTCTTTTAATATAAATGTAAGAGAGGAAGTATCTTTCCCATGGTTGGAGTATTCCCATATTTCTGCATTGGTGGTAGACATGGTTCAGGGATTTGGATGTGTCTGAGGGATGGAGGCAGCTTATGACTGTGTAGCAGGAGCCTGTTCACACCTGAGTAAATCAGGAAACAGAGAGATTGGGAAAGTCAGCTGGTAAACCTCAAGACCTGCACCAATGTGACCCCCTAGGGAGGCTCCACCCACAACCTGAGGGGTCCAAGATGTCCATAAACAGCACCACCTCCTGGGGACTAAATAGTCAGACATAAGCTGGTAGGAGGCATTTCACATTCATATCATAACAAAATATAAATTCAGATGGGGTTTCATTCAGTGAAATTGGGTGTTTGTTGATAGCACACCACAATTCCCTTTAAAACACTCAATACTGTAATCACTCCAAAGTGATTTATTGTCCAGTTGACCTTGGTACTCCTGTCATCCTGAGACAAGCTTTGGTGTAGTTTCTAGTACATTATCCTAGGTTTGCCTGTCTATGCTCTGTGTAAGGACAACTATTCACTATGTAAACTTGTTGTGGTTTCTCCTGCTCATTTTGAGATGATCTATGTTGACACATGTGTCAGGACTGGGTAGATTTTTGTTAGTTCTGGTTTGCATTTTATTATAGAAATGGGTTGCAGCTTGTTCATCAGCTTCCCAAGAGGGCATTTAGGGACAAGCAGTGATAAAATTACTACAAACATTCCTATAAAACATTTTTGTGAGCATATATTTTTATTTCCCTTAACTAAATAGCAAGAAATAAAATTTTAAGGTCTTAAAGAGGTTACATTTTTGACTTTGGAAAAACTAGTTTCTGAAGTGATAATAAAATTTTCACTTCCACCACCTAAGTAGGAAAGCAGTGCTCCTTTTATTTATTTATTTGTCAATTCAACAATGTCAGCTTAATTGTTCCCCGTTCTAGTGAGTTCAAAGTGATAATCCACTACTAAATTAGAACCTATTTTTCTCTTTGTGTTAACTACAATGACTCTGACACTATTTTTATGTGTTTACTGACCATTTATTTGTCTTTTGAGAAGTATTTTCTTCATTTTGTTTGGTTATTTTATATTGATCTCGGGGTTGCAGGAATTCTTTTTGCATTCAGTGTGAAAGGTGTTTGCTACACCTATGTCCTTTGAATGTTTTCTGCAAGCCATGACTTGCATATTTATTTCTTTAGTGACTTTTTTCAGTGGTCTCATTTGAAAAAGTTTGATTATAATGAAGTTAGATTTATCAACGTTTATGACTAGTGAATTTGAAAACTTTGTGGCTACACTGTGGTCACAAAGTATTTTCCTGTATCTTATTTTATAAATCAAAGCTATTTGTCACTTATTGATAGGTCTTTGACTTACCCTGCTTTAACTTTTTATATGTATTATAGCATAGGGGAGAAAACTTTTCTTTTTTTCCCAACATAATATTTTTATTGATTCTTTGGGAATTTCACACAATACACCCCAATCACACTCACTTCCCATTTCTCCCAGGTCTACTCTTCCATCCTTGTGTGCCCCCTCCCCCCCAAAATACATCAAATACAATTTGTGTTGTCCATATACTCATTAGAGCATGGTCAAACTACCAGTGGCCTGCCCCTTAAAGGTAACTGAGTCCTTTCCCATTCTCCACCAGAAGCCTTCTCCACCAGAAGCCTTCAACTGTGAAGAGCTACACACTTCAGCATCTTTATCATAATTTTTAAGGAGTCTTTTCAATAGCTTTCTGTCTAGACTGTTTCTTCTTTTTGGGGTGTGGGAGCAGGGCGAGGTTGTTGCAGAAGCCTTCAATGTCTCTCGTTATCAACTATGTCTTCATGATGTTCATTGTGGAGTTTACATATCAGTATTTGAGAGTTCCACAGCGATACATGAAAAGTACACAACAATTTTAAAGTATGACATATGAAAAATAAATGTAAGCTATAATGGATTGCTAGTTATTTTGGATTAGGAAGATGTGCATAACTAAGATTTTCTTAAAAATTGAGCATTGAGATACTAACATTTCTTTTTTACTATCTACCAAATGTTCAGCAAATGTTTACTGTTTGTCAGCTGAAGGTCCATTATCATTGATTATTTTTGTGCTTTTCCACTTACAAATGTCTCTTTAGTCCCATGAGTTTGCATGTGATTTGTTACTGCAATGCAATTATGTGGACAATACCATTATTTTTTTTGTCGTTATTCTGTTAATAACATTTCTTTGTTGTGCTCTCTCGGCAAATAATTTCTCTTACACATATTCTAAAGTTGTCTTTTCTCTCTCTGAGATTGTTTTCTTTTGCCAGCTCCTGCTGTGCTGTAATAACAATCTTAGCAGAATAAAGTTTTATCTCAGAAGACTGGATAGTCACTTAAAAAAAAAAAAACACAACAAATCAAGTAAAAAGTTTCTTGTGGGAAGTTTCACTCATTTTCTTCTCTTAACAAAAGTTGACAAGACCTTGATTTTAACTAGGAACTAAATCCTGCATTAAAAGAGTGATTTAATATTGGGAGATATCTATATTTAAAAATGTTTATAATAATATTTTATAACTTTTTTTCATTTTTTTCTGGAAAAGATTCTATTCTAATATTTCTAGATGATTTAAACTTGACTGATACTATGCCAACTCCACCCAGCTGCTGCTTTGCAAGGACAAAGACCTTCCTCCACCTAGCCTACCTCTGGGGAAGTCGGTACTCCTCAGACATGTTACATTGTCCCATTTCAGTCAGCCTCCCTCATTTCATGTTCTGTCACAAGATGAGTCTTTTGGAGCATCGCTCTGCCTCCTTCCCTCTTTCCCTCCCTCCTTCCTTCCCCCTCCCTTCTTTCTCTCTTCCCCCTAACTTCCTCCCTCTGTCTCCTCTCCTCTCCTCTCCTCTCCTCTCCTCTCCTCTCCTCTCCTCTCCTCTCCTCTTCTCTTTTTTCCTCCTTCCCCTTTTCCTCTTTTTCCCCTATTATCTTTCTTTTTTTCTTTTCTGAGTCTGTTGGAAGATACCAGATGGCCTGTGAAACAGAATCTGAATCTCCTATAAGCCAATAATGTCTCTATTTCGACAGCATGTTCTCCTAGCCCTGTCTCTGGGCTCCTGAACTTTGAAGGACATCTTTCTTTCCATGGTTTCCCTGTCCTCGTTTAGTCTTTACCAGTGATTACAACCTTTTTTTACTCATACTTTGCTTGGGTTTCTCTCTCTTCTGCAGCTTATTTAAATCTAAGGACAGTTCCACTGTGATCAGAGCCTTGCCTCCTTCTCTCGAGCCTGTCTTGTTTACTAGATTCAGTCATCTGCTTGCCTTCTGCCTTTTCTTAGCAAAAGAAACACTACCCGGCAGCACTGCAAGTTGTTATGGATTGGATATGAAATGTTTGTGTAAAGGCTCTGGTGTCAATGGCTTGCTCTTTGGTGTAGGCAGGACTCAGAAGTGGGGCTTTGGGAAAATGGCTGGACTGTGTTTTTGCCAATGAATTAATTCTTTAATTCGTGGATTTATAATTTGATGGTATTATTGGGTGATGATGGAAAAGTTCAAGGTAGGGCCTGATTGGGAAAAGTAGGTCACGGGGTATGTCCTTGGTGCCAAATATTTTACCAAGACCCTCCTTGTCTTGTTCTTCTCTACTTCATAGTCACTATGAACTGAGTGACATTGCTCTACCATGCCTTTCTGTCAGGAGGCTCTGCCTCACATCGCACTGAGAAACACGAAGCCACCTAACCATGAACTGATGTTTCTGAAACTATGAGCCACAGCAAACCTTTCCTACCTGAAACTGACTTTCTACCTGCAGTTTTTGGCTGCAGTCAAGAAGCTAACCAGCACGCCATTCACCCTTAAAGGGACATTGTCTCCGCTAGTCTGAATTCATGCCATCAGTGTCCTTGACATTCACCAACTCCTGGAACTCTTTTCTGCTTTCCACAAATGCCCAACCCAACTTTCAGCAAGTTGTTAACTGTGATAGTTTCAGGAATTCTGTATTCACCACCTACTTCAACCTCAAAATTTACCAAGAAAATTACTCATCTTTTACCCTCTTTTTCTTATCTTGAAGTAAATGTAGCATTGTTTTTCGTCACTTACCTTCTATTTGAAGTGGGGGCTTCATTTCTACCTTTCACCTGCCATACGCTTAATTTGAACTCATTGTTTCTTATTCTTCCTTCACAGTTTTTCTTTATGCCACTGCAATTTATATTTAGTCCTTTCTCTAACAAGAGAATTGCTCCAAGGTCTTAGGAAACTTCATGCCCTCAGCCTGGTTTTCTTCTCATTTTTCTTGACTGGGATGTAGGACTTATCATTGCTAATCACTTCTCTGTGAAATGCTCTCCATTCTTTGTTTTTATGACATTCCAGAGACCCATAATTTACTTAAGCTCTTCTTGATAAAATGTAGCAACTGTTAGGTATCACCTCCATTTCTAACAAACCACCCACCAGTGTGGAAAGGGGTGTTCATCCTTAAACAGCTGCCTTTACAACTATTAAACCATTCTATTTTAAAAAACACTGAACCTAATTTTATTTATATACTAAAAATTTAGATAGAGTACAATTAAATGGACAATTACTAAGTATATGTATTAGGAAGCCATTGTATAAAATGTGTATCAAGAAGATTAGCTTAATAACTTTGTACCTTGTCTCAGTTTCTAAAGGAGAAAATGAAGTCATTGTATTAGGTACACATACAAGGGACTCTAAGAAATACACAGATTAGAGACAGAATTTGGAGGTAGAGGAGGATCCTGAAGTTTCTGCCAAATCAGACTTGTTGAGATGGATCACATCTAAGATAAAAAGATGGGAGCCAAAGTGATAGTTTTTGCTTAATTTGGCATTCAAAAAGAGTTTATGAGGGTCAGTGACATGACTCAGTGGCTAAGAGCACTCACTGCTCAGGCCTAATAGCCTGAATTTAATCCTTTTGATCTCACAATGGTAGAAGAGAACTGAATCCTGAGGATTATCTTCTGTCTGTACTGTAGCATGCTAGTGTGCATGTGCACGCAGCACACACACACACACACACACACACACACATACACACACACACATACACACACACACACACACAAATAAAAATTAAAAAGACTGACAATTTAATAATGCATTTATATGTAATTGGGAAACAATGATGGTCTATATAAGTGGAAAAAGAGTAAAGCTTTGATCTATGTATATGTAATGGAAAGATTAATTTAAGCTAACTGGCATATACATCATCTCACCAACATGTCTTATCAAATAATGAGTACATAAAATATCCATTCTTTCAGTAATGTGTTATTACAAACTGTGTTCACCATGCAATGAGATAAAAAGTAGACATTCTTTTCCCAGTCTAACCAAGACTGTACCATTTGAAGGGCTAGAAAAAGATATCCTATGTAAATGGAAACCAAAAGAGAGAAGAGTAGTTATATACTTATAAAACAAAACAGACTTTAAGTAGAAAACTGTTTAAACAATAAGCAAAACCAGACATTAATTCATTAATAAATTAATAACAGTTAAAGGACAGGTTTACCTAACATTCCAGCAACTGAATTATATAGAGAAAATATTAATGGGCATAAAAGGAGGGCTAGATTATAATTCAGTAATAGTAGGAGACTTTGATATCCCACTTCCAACATTAGACGTAGGAAACATTGGGCTTAAAAAATATGTTTTGGGGGCTGGAGAGATGGCTCAGAGGTTAAGAACACTGGCTGTTCTTCCAGAGGTCCTGAGTTCAATTCCCAGCTACCATATGGTGGCTCACAACCATCTGTAATGAGATCTGTCTCCCTCTTCTGGCCTGCAGGGATACATGCAAACAGAACACTGTATACATAATAAATAAATAAATAAATAAATAAATAAATAAATAAATAAATAAATCTTTTAAAAAATATGTTTTGGTGACTATTCAAAGAATTCATTATCTGAGTCTAAGATATTATTATGCATTGACCACTTGAAGAGCCAAAATATAAAAGCATATGAGATCAAAACTATTGTGTTCAGGGCTAGGAAATGGTTCAGCTCAGCACTAAAGCACTTGACTTACAAGTGTGAGGGTCAGAGTTCACCAATACCCATGTAAATGCTTGCTGACCATGTCTACATGCTTGTGATGTCAGTTCTCAATAGGCAGAGCTAGGAAACTCCTGCAACAAGTTCACTAAGTAGACTAGCGGAAACAGTGAGTTCTAGGTTCAATTGAAAGGCAATAGATAAAGTGCAGGAGAGTGATAAAAACAAAACAAAACACAAAAAAACCTCCCAATGTCAGCTGTGGGCCTCCATAAGCTTGTGTACATACTGCACTCAGACCTTCCACCAACATACATGCATCCACATTCACACACACACACACACACACACACACCAAACAAATAGCAACAAAAATAAACCCCAACCTTTAGCATGTTGTTTTTCAGAGACAAAGTTTAAGTGATGTATAAGCAGCTGCTGTGTAGTAAATGTGTGTACTGAGGAAAAAATAATTTATTTTATTTCCTTCCTCTATTTTCCTATCATGTGCGATACAGGGTCTTGCTATGGAACCCAGGCTTGCTTTAAACTTGAGATCCTTTAGCCTTACAAGTGCTGGGACCACAGGCATGTACCACTGTATCTAGTTTATACTTTAATTCTTAACCATCTTTAATAGTTTCAGGCAAATTTTATAAACCTCCTTTTTCAGAGGTAACATGGTCAAGGTCACTCAGCTAGATGATGCAATAGGCTTCCAGCTCTAGTTGTCACCTTGCAATCATCTTGCGATTCCCTTTCCTCATACTATATAAGGCTCTCTGCTCGAGAGCAGGAAAGCTGAGCTCCAGCCCCACTTGTCTGTGATTTGGTTATGCAATAACAATGAGTCACTTACTATCTCCCAGATTCAGTTTAGTCTTCTGTAACAGAGAGAGAGGAGACAGGCAGGATAAGAAGGAGAAAACCAGACCTGAACTTTTGGCTTTCTGTAGGCAAATGACATGGTTTCTTCAACAAACAAATGTCATAAGTATAAAGGAATGGAGACAGGGAACTGTTGTAGGTTAATAGACATGGCTGGACATTGTATGGGCAGATTCCAGGGCTGTTATTTAAGCCATTGTTATTTAAACAATGATAAAAATGAGAAAAATCATGAGGTTTGGACATGAACAGGCTATTTGATGAAAGCAAGCAATTGATGGTGATGCTGGAGTATGAAATGTTATAGGGAGAGTGCCATGTGCTAATGGTATATACTGAAGGGTAAAGTGAGAAAGTGAAGTTATATTCATTTTAAAATAATGGTATAGTCAGGGGAAGTAAAATGCCCACATTCACAACAATACTTGGGAAGCAGAGGAAAGAGTACTGTGATTTTGAGGGTGGTCCAGGATGCACAGTGAGTTCTAGGCCACTGTGGGCTACACAGTGAGTCTTTGTCTAAATTAATTAATTAAAAAATTCGATACTCTTACAAAACTACAAAACTCTCTCATGCAGAACCATGAGAAGTGAGTGGAACACTAGTGATATCAAAGTTGACTAGTGGACTCATGGGAGCTAATTAAATGCACTTTTCTCCTTCATTGTATATTTTTAATTTCCCTCAATTAAAAGGAAGAAAAGAAGAAAGAGTGTTGATCATTTCACAGGTGCATATCTATCCCCAAACTTAAAAAATTACATGCATTCAACACACACAGATTTTTGTATGTTGACAGTATCTCTTTAAAGTGATTTATTTTGAAAAAAAGAGAGAAAAAAATAAGATGAGGCAAATGTCATCAAGTTCAAGCTCATGTGTAGCTTAAAAACCACATGGTATATCATGATCAGGATACATTTTACTTTTTAAATTAAAAATGTCAGATACTGAAGAACAATTAGATGTTTAAAAGCTTCCCTGAGCAATCTATGACCCTGGTCTGTCTACACTCTCAGTTTCATATCTGCATTGTCTTTGCCATATTAACTTGTATGGACTCTTCTGTGAAGGAATGAAGCACCCATGAAGCTGAGAGTCTCTTTTTTCACCCCACTGATTTTGCTAGGAAAATAATATGCATTTCTAAAATATATTAAAATGTTTTTCCCAATATATAATACAAGTTTTCATTTTTTTACTCATTTAAATTTAAAATAAAGAAAAATATATTGCAGAAACCATGGTGAGAAAGTTTGCAATTTATATCATATAACATGCTTCTTATACCCTATGACTAAGAGAATGAATTATATTTATTTATGATAAGTTTTGACTGAGAATTTCATATATGCATATGACTTCTCTCCCAACTCTTCCTCTATCCTCCAACCATTTCCCCTTCCAACTTCATGTGCTCTGTTTGAAACCCACAGAGTCCATGTAGTTCTGCCTGCACACATATAGGTGTAGGGGCATCTACTGGAGCATGAGCAGCCTCTCCAAAACCACAGACCTGAAGAAAACTGACTCTTCCTCCCCCAGCAGCCAGCCATTGCCAATAGCTCCTCAGCTAGGGATGAGACTTCATGAACCCCTCCCCTATCCATGCTGGAAATTTGGGCTGGCTTGATCTTGTGCAGATTTTGTACATGCAATCACAGCCACTGGGTGTTCATGTGCACAACAGCCCTGTCATGTCTGACAAATGCTGTTTCAATGCAGATGTCTACCACTGCTGGATCTTGCATTCTTTCTGCTCTCTCTTCAGTGATTATCCTGAACCTGGGGGGGAGGGGCATGTTATATAGATGCCCTTTTTAAAGCAGACTGTTATTTGATGTATTTTGATTGGTTGCAGGTCTCTGTGTTAATTGGCATGTACTACAAATCAGAGCTTCTCTGATTCAGATTGAGAGGTACAGTGATATATAGGTAAAAATATAAGAACTTAAGTTTGAATCTATGCCTATATAGCAGAATAATTCTATTAGGTTCTACCCTAGGATCTATGGATTTGGGCCCAGTTGATAATATCAAACATGAGTTCCATCTTGTACATCAGGTTTTAAATCAAATTAGAAAGTAGTTGGTTACTCCCACAATAGTCATTTCCATGTTGAGCCAGTGGGGATATTTGCCAGGCCACTCATTATTATAACTTGCAGGATTCATAACTGAGTAAGACTGTTGATTCCTTTTCTCCCATGGAAGCATGCACAGAACCTTCCAGCGCTGCAAAAGCTAGCCAAAATGGAGGAAGTTTCAAAATCAGTACCAACTAGAGGAACCCAGACCCAGAAAGACTTGGGCCACATGTCCTCTTTCATATGTGGATGCTACCTTTAAATTTTTAGATCAATGTGTTTAATCTTTAACCCACAGAAGCCAGAAAACCATGTGCCATAGGGGCATTTGAAGGGAAGTGGTATATAATGTAGATGGTGTGAAAGGGGAAAGGGAGGATTAAATTGGATGGAGGATGAGGGGCAGGATAGGAGTGTGGAAGGATAACTAACACTAATACATAAAATGACTTTAAACCCTAGACCCAGGACCAGGCCAGCACCAGACACTATAGGCTATCAGTGCCTGCTTCAGATTATCTTTTTGGGAGTTGTTGGTCACTGGGGTCCCACAGACTCCCCCAAACATTGTAGGGTCTTGCCATTGTTTTTAATAACCCTCTAGAAATTGATAAAATCCCATTGCTGAAGAAACTGTATGCTTGAGTCATGGAGTAAATTTTCTTACATCTAATTCTAGTCATAATAGAAAGAGTTACAAAAATTGAAATAAATTATTTGACCTTAAAGAGACTTAATATTATATTCACATTCCATATACACTTTTGTCTTTCCGACATGACTCTTAAATTATAGGAAACAATAAAACAAACTTTCTTATTTTTATAACTTACAAATACTATAAATTTTAAATATTTTAACTCAAAGTAGCAAAGAAGCTTTTTTTTGCCATGGTGACCAGTGATAATGTGAAGAAAGATAGTCACAAACACTTGAAAATTGCTTTTATTGTTTGTAGTGTTTTGTCAAGATTTATGGCTATCTTGTCGTGTAATAAAGCTCACAATGGCTTAATGTGAGCTTGCGGCAATGATGCTCAGTCTGTTTATTTCTGGACCACTCTGGTTGCTCAAAGATCTACTCTTAGCTACATATTAACCATGACTGCCAAGTTAACTAGTCAAAACATTTCACAACTGAACATTAGTGGACTCAAGAACATGAGTCGAAGCAAATAAAGATGCCATAGTAACCCGAAGAGTCTCGGGAAATGGTCCATTATTAAAGGAAAAAGAGAACATTCCAAATAAAGCTGCACATAAATAGACTGGCATGTCATGTTCATAATGTCTACTCACGTGAAATGAACTTGTAATTTCTTATTCTCCACATCCTTATCATAATCATAGTAATTTAAAAACTCTATTAATACTGAACTCCTTTTTAAAAATATAGAACAATAGGTTTTTAAATTAAAGGGTGTAAGGTATAAGATTATTTTATGAGAATACACTAAGGAGGGCCCTAAGATAATTATTATATAGACATGGTTTAGGGTGATTAAAGCTATGTCATAAGTTTTATGAGAAACAATAGGCAAATCACAGCTAATAGATGAGTGTAGTTTCAGATTTGGTTGTAGCAAAAATGTCATCTCACCTTCAAAACTGAGAGAAACACACTCCTCGTTCTGTCTATTTTTTAAAGATCAGATTTTTACTTGCGTGAGTCAACCTCCAATCTGCAAATTAGTTGCACGAATTTTAATCATTTCGTGTCTGAGACAAACTCCTTAACTCTTAAACTTTTGGAATTGTCTCTGCAGAAATTTGAAAATGTCAAAATATCATATGACACACAAGGAATTATTAAACTTTCAAAACTGCTCTGGGAAAGTGGTTGTATGGAAGTCTACTCCTATACTATAATCACAGCGTCTTACAGTTCATGTCCATCTTTCAACAACATGTCACTAAATGTAACTGTTTATCGCCACATGAATGTCTCTTAGCACTTAGGAAACACATTCCTGCCCCTGTGGTAACTAGAACATCTTTCAACATCTGGCAGGGAGACAGGTGGGGGTGTGGTAAACAGCAGAGAATAGTACCACTGATTTCCATAGCTATTGAATACAAAGCTGAGTGGTGCTCCTCTGTGGTTAGGTCTGTGCATCTTTTCAGAGTTTGACTTCAATCATATGGAGAATAATGGAAAATGGAGAACAGATTTCTAATACATTTGCTGAAACAGATATTTCTTTCTCATAATTCCAATGCAAATGGTTCTAGGATGGATCAGAATGTCTTAAAAAAGAGAAACAAAGAAGTTCAAACATGATTAATTCTGTTACTGAGAGTCAAGACCCTGATGGGAATAAAGAAAACTGAAATGAAGAAGGAGGAGAGAATGAGCAGAGATTTGCAGCCAAGAATAGCCTACACCTCTTCACTGCCCTTCATGTTATAATTGGTCAACATTGCATTTGAGAAGCTGATTGAATTTTGTTAATATCAATAACAAATTTATATCAAATTAAATATATAAACTTCCAATCATGCCAGCACAAAGTGAGCTGAGAACAAAGTCATCCTTAATTTCATGAACACATGAGGAAACAGCTAACATGTGAATAATCCATTAGTTTAAAGGTTAGTCTATAAAAGGGAATCATGCATATTCATTGTGACCCATATGTAGGGTGATTTTTCCTGCTCTTGTGTTTGCTATTATCTCAGTTTGTACCCCCATCCATGCATAATTACTGGGTGTTCTACTTCACTCTCAGTATGTTGTGGTTTGCAAGATGAAGACGACAAAGTCAAGTCATTATTGTACACTGAAGTTATAGTGATAGAGACTTTTTTTCAGAGTTAGGAAGAACTTTCCACGTGTTAACTTTGTCTAATGATGGAACATGCCATTGGAGAAGCCAATGGAAACATGGAGGTCTTAAATTAGATATCAAGAAATCTAAGAGTTAAGAGTTTTTAGAGAGAGAGACCCCCTGGATAATGATTGTTTAATTATGTGAGTATCAATATCCGGCTGTTTTAGATTAAAAACAAATCAGTCTCATATGGTTTAACCTAATATAGTAATTGCCAACACTCTGAATAGTGTGTGTGTGTGTGTGTGTGTGTGTGTTTTAAAGACCACATTCTTTATGAAGTAAGTAGCAGATGATTCTTTTCATTTAAAATCAAATCTTTATGAGAAAAACACAAATTAACATTTGTTATTACATAGGATAATACATAATACATAATACATAATCAGGGGGATAGAAATGAAAGCCAAGAGAAAGTTGGGCACATTTTGGTGTCAGGCTGTCCTGAAACATCAGAGCTCTATGTATAAGCACTTCTTGTAAGGAGTGAGATTCCTAAAAGAAATTTCAGAGTTATGTATGAGCACTTCTGGTAAGGGGCAAGATTCCTAAAAAAGAACTCAGAGTTAGCTTTTCTTAAAAAAACAACTACAGAATGTTCTAATATAGTTTGGCAGTACTGGAAAAGCTGTGATAGGTTAAACCATGACTGATAACACTTAAGTTATGGAAAATCTTGTGTTACTGATTTGTAAGATTGCATCCTAACAATGCTTTTTTCAAATAGATGATAGGTACCTAGCCTGAGCTCTTATCATATGGAAAATTCCACTGAGGCAATGGTAACTTCCAGGTATATTAATAACCAAAAATTCTTGAGAATCAAAGCAAAGAAAGATTCACAAACCCAAAATAAAGTGTTTGAATCATATCTTTTATTGGACTGAATAAAAATATAAAGTAAGAACTAAAAGAGAAAAGATAAGGAGATGTTACCATCTCTGGAATAGGGTGTAAGAGGGGCTGAAGGACCATACCTCCTGAATCCTGTATTGAACATGTTTATACATGCTGCCTGTCTTTCTCAGCCACATCAACTCCCATAACTGAAGGGAGGTTATGAGCACTAGAGTCGGGTTAAAGAAGGAGACTCCAGGAAGGAAGCTACTCGGAGCTAACCCGTTCTTGCTCTATTGATGACATTTAGGAGCAGGACTTGGCTAAGGGCTTGTATATCTGATGAGAGCCTTGCCTTTCTATGCTCACGTAAGCAGACTCTAAGTTGGACCATGAAACATATGCATCATGAGTGACTGAATGATACTCTTGTCATTCTGGAGATGCTATGCTTATCATGACCATAGCTTTCTAATTTCATGATTTTCATATATTCTACAAGAAAACTCTAAGACAATTATCTCTGTGTAGTGATAAGAAATGGTCTGAAAACCATTGACGTATAAGAATATTTACTTAAGCACTCAACTTATGGATTCTATTAAAAATTCCATAAACGTTTTGTTTATTTTAAAATACAAAATGCTACATTGTTGGGAGTTGAAAATAAAATTGTTACCGGAATTGTAGGTAATAGATGAGTTCACTGTTTCAAAACATGCAACACAGGCAGATACTCCTAACAAAAATATTATTGGTAGAAATTTGCTGAAAATCACATTTCAAGCCTAAAATGAATAAAGCAAAGTAAAAATGTCTTCACTGATAAAAAAAAACAACTGTAGTTTAAGTAAAGTTTCATCCAAAGTCATATTATTTTATTCGCTCACCAGACTACATCCATGACTCATCTTTATAACAAGTATGACTTAAAACCAGATAGAATGCTAATAGCCAGGACACAGTACTGTGTAATATTTAGTGTTCATGATTAGATAATTTAGCCCTGTAAGAAGACAGAAAAAAGCATCAGTTACAATTCAGCTCCACTTTTTGAAGGGGTCTACTCCATAGAGGCCTAGGACGGATATCTGAAGGCACTCGGAGAGTTGTCAGACAATATGACATTGTACACATTAGATTTCCAATGGCCTCTATTCCAGAAATGAATGTTAGAACCAGTTCCTGGGGCTGAAGGGGAGGGCCTGAGTGATTCCAAGGAGTCTGCCTGGCAGTTGGAAAGATAACTCAGGGTGACAGGGATGGAAAGGCGTGGGACAATATTGATTAGTACCACAACATTGCCCAGTGGGTTGCCGCAATAGCAATCTAAAAGTTCTGTTATGTAAGAAGAACTTTAAGAATCTTTAAGCTTGTTAGAGAGCTATTGAAGATTAGATGGTACCACCTAGTTTCAAAAGAGCCCAGCTCGTGGTTCTCTTTACCCTACCACTGGCATACACAAGATTCTGACTAATACCATACACATCTGTGAAATAACTCTTAGCTTACACTTAGATTCTGCAAGTATGTGTTAATTTTTTCATTAAGTTTATTACATCAGAAAAAGTTTTACAAAGCTTAGACCCTGTTACAATTTTAAGACTGTCAAAAGTCATATATACTTGTGATATGAAACTTGTACATTTTATTAATAACACTAGAATTAACACCCCTGTTGCTTCCTGTTGAGACAAAGAGACAATTATTCACTGGTACAAAATGATGGCACTCATTGGCTATATCAGTTGATTCCAAAGTCATGTTCCTACGTTCACTTCTGGATGAGATGAATGCTCTTTCTCTTTCTCCCATTTACAGAACTCATCATGAGCTGTCTCATATCATCACTGTGTGAGTCCGTCAGAACTCTATGCTTCTAGAATCCTGTACCCAGTGTGCCTGTCACAGTTGGATTGTGCCTACATATATAGAGCTCACTCTGCACATGCAGTATCCATGTGTGTCATTCTCCTGTTTAGGACACTATTTTCTCAGCTATTCACATTAGTCCCTTTTTTAGATACCTACCTCAAGTCTAAGGTCAATTTTTCTCTTCTGTCCTATTTACAGTTATCACAATCCTTCTCCTCTATGATTTTCCTGTACCCCTATGATTTTTAATGTGCCATTCATTCACAAGGTTTTCTTTTTCTGTTCTCTCTTAGTAGAACACTACACCTTTGAAGTATGGATCTTTATTTTGTTTGGCTTTCTCTGGTTTGTATAAAAATAAAATATGTTGCATGTTAGTTATTAAAGTGTTGACCACCACCGGGTGTTGGTGGTACAAGCCTTTAATCCCAGCACTCGGGAGGCAGAGGCAGGCAGATCCGTATGAGTATGAGGCCAGCCTGGGCTACCAAGTGAGCTCCAGGAGAGGCGCAAAGCTACACAGAGAAACCCTGTCTCGAAAAACCAAAAAAAAAAAAAGTGTTGACCACCACATTCTCTATGGACACATTTGAAAATGAAAGGAAGATGAACATATATTGAATATTTAAAAGAAAATATGTTAGATATCTTGTGCCAGTTTTTTGGGACTTTCTCAGTTTTAGCCCTAATAATCCCCCGGGAGTCCCTTCTATCCCATGTGCAGTGGGAGAATTCACACCTTCCGATTACCTATACTGTTTGATATTGTATCACCTGCATGGACTAGCTGTATTCAACTCTTTTTCCCCCCTAAGTCACCGTTGAAAGATTTTCAATGATTCTCATGATTATGAATTTTTACTTATCCAAAGACCTAGGGACAAGTCTCTCTCCTTTACCAAGTCCCTAAATTATGTGATTTTTTTTTTATTTCACACAATCAAAACACATTTTTCTCAATAGCATTTCCCATATTAGTTTGAAGGAAGTGCTAGACTACAGAGGAGAACAGTCTCAATTCTGCAATGAACCTGCTCAAATTGTCTCACCACCCTTCATCAAGTCAGAAAATGTGGAACTGCTGTGCTAATGTTCTAGGATCTGACTTTGGGGTTTCTTCTCACCCACCCTTGAACCATTTCCTGCTGTTGGGCTGATGGCCCAGCTTCTGATCTCTTCTTAGTCAGAGACTGTAGCACTTGGAAAAGCGGGAGACCCCTGAGGCCCAGGAGACTGGAAGTCTGTCTCCTTACCTTTCTGTGTGAGTTTCCCAGCTGCCCTTTCACCTTCAGATATTCATGTTGTGAAAAGCATGTCCTCTTTTATATTTTCCTACCAAAGTGACTATGTTCCTTCAAGAGCCCAAATCACCTAACAAAATTCCTAATACCAGACATGAGAAACCCTCTTTTGAGTTATTGGTCAGACTTGTCTAACAGCCTCCCAAAACATACAGCCTATTGTTGCCTTTGGTTAACCTCAGGGGTGGAAGGTAAGTCCCTGTTGCTGATGACACCATGAGCTTCACACACAGGGTTCAGAGACCCCTGATCTGGAACTGATTTGAATGCCCCCTCTCTGAGGACTAGCTTTCATGGTACCAGAAGGCCAGGAAAGATTCCATAGAATGGAGTTACCGAACAGTCCTACCGAACTATGATGCCTATGATCCATATCCAGCAACTAGCAAGAGATAATAGTGGCATTTGTATCTTGGCAGTATCCAACAGCTCTCTAATTAGACTTATGAATCACTTAAGAAGGGAGAAACCATGCCTGGTACTGGAGCCTTGCTAACTACTCAGTGCCAGTGAGGTAGTGGCTACTGGAGGAGAATATATAACCATTAACTTACTAAACCAGCACAGTCCCTCACAACAATTTACAAACATTTGTCCTTATTCCCACAGATAAGTGCAATCTTCCACCTTCACCGTTCCTTGTTTTTATAGGAATCCAGCTGAGCAGGGAACATTGCAGTGGTAGAGTGCTCACCTCATGCTTCAAAGCTGGGTTTGATTTTGTTTGATAGTACCACACACAAAATAAAGGAATCCAAAGCCTTTTAAAGAAATTGAAACGTAATTTGAATTTAAATCATTTATAATTTATAAATATGTATAATTATATAAATATTCAAAAAATTTATAACAATTTATGTGTTATTAAATACATAATACATAAATGTATTTGATTAAAAATAGATATAGGTTTGAGCCTGAGTTCTGTGTTTGTATATATATATACATATATATATATGTATATATATATAAATGTAAAAACAATAGTTTGTTTTTTTCCTTTTTCCAAAATGTTTAGGTTTATAATATTCTTTCATGAGTTTTAGAAAATCCTAGGAACAACTGATTTTGTTTGAATATAACTCTTATATTGGAATCAAAGAATGCTTCTGGGGGAAAATGTTAGTAAAAGCAAAGTTACTAAAGACTATATTTAAATTATACTTTTGATAAATTACTTTGTGTGTACTTGTCTGTACTGATCCACACCATGACAATTGGTAAGAGAGGCTGTGTTCCAATCAGATTGGATTCTGATTTTGACTCTGCCACTAATTAGGGGAATCACACCCTAAGTTTAGGCAAGTACATAATGATGATTACAACATCTGTTTAATTTAGTCAGCTCCTTTCTAAGTTATTGCAGAGCCAAATGTGATATTTATAATGTACCTTGGAAAGTGTCAGACAAATCAGAAATTCTCATTCTTACCTCTGTTGTAGATTGAGGATAAGTGGTAGTCTAATTCACAAACACAACTTGAAGATTTGAGAAATGTTTACAGGACCAGGATCCTTTTTTTCACAATCACAGAAAAATTTTGAAGCTTGCCAGGAGATCACTTTGTAAGTCAGATGAGCTCAGTGTCCCATGATGGCTTTCTTGAGCTCTGGGCACATTTGCCTTCATTGGTCCTTCTACCATAGGGAAAAAATTCAAATAAATCTGGGAGGAAATCATTAAGATCATGTGTTTATTTGTGTGTGTATAGATGTGTATATATTACTATTTTATTTGCTTTTTCATATTTTAAATAAAATTAAAACATTTTTCACAGTTATCAAAATATGTTGCAGATCTGAGACCCACATCCTTTATGTCTCTGGTTATATTAACTGAAGCCTAGAAAAAAATGTTTCACTGTGTATAAAAACTGAGTAGAAGTGAGGGATTGTTCTATCCCTGCTTGGTGTGTTGTAGCTGAGAGTTTCCTGATTAAGTCTTGAAGCCCTCCCCACAAGGCCTCACATAATGTTCTATAGTTAGTTTCCAAGCCCAGTTAGATAAAACTAGGACACACTGCCAAACCTTATTGCCTCACTCTGTGAGTGATGGAAAGGATGGCCCAAATTTCAAAGCTTAAGATAAAATAACCCAGTATTTTAAACCATCAACCACAACAATTCTACATCAGGTAAATAGCTTCAGTAGTGCGAAGAAATGTATTCCTGTATTATGTCTCCCCAAGAAGAAGTTTCTATGCTGTGTTCCTAGACAGTGTCCAAGCCTATGTCTGGACTTGATGTCATCAGAAAAATGGTCTTCTAAGCTTGTGATAGAGCATTACCCAGAGAAAAAGTCAATATGGTCTTGTGAGGGCAAAGATGTGAGCATACAATCCCATGTTTACAGGAGTTGCTGAAAGAGTGAATGTGGATGCAAATTTTAAAAAAGAAAAAGAGCCCAGGGTTCTGCATTTATAGCCATCACATGATAACTTTAGAGAAAGACAGACAGACAGATAGAGAGACAGAGAGGAGGGAGAGAGAGAGAGAGAGAGAGAGAGAGAGAGAGAGAGAGAGAGAGAGA